>JARJEB010025032.1:0-42997 GCA_030264535.1 Liometoxenus newtonarum
TTATTAATACGCTCGGGCTTTACTACACTCGGCGTTCGCTTCGCTCCGCCTCGTGCGTAAACTTGCCCTCGCGTATAATAGCCTGCATTATGGGCTCATTGAATAATATACTATTAATGCATTGAAAAATTACAGAAATCTATATTTTTATAGGACATATTATTGAGTATCCCCAGAACAGGTTAGATGGTGTTTTAAAATGTAGATTTCAGTAATTCTTTATTCCCACTTATTATCATCGGATTAAGAAATTACAGAAATCTATATTTTTATGGAAGGTATTTTGAGTACCCGCAGAAGAGGTAAGATGTTGTTTTAAATGTAGATTTCTGTAATTCTTCATTCCCACTTATTAACATCGAATTAAGAAATTACAGAAATCTATATTTTTATGGAACATATTTTGAGTATCCACAAAAAAGGTAATATGATGTTTTAAAATGTAGATTTCTGTAATTCTTCATTCCCACTTATTAACATCGGATTAAGAAATTACAGAAATCTATATTTTTATGGAACATATTTTGAGTGTCCGCAGAAAAGGTAAGATGGTGTTTTAAAATGTAGATTTCTGTAATTCTTCATAGTAATGAAGAATTTACTATCATCGGATTAGGAAATTAAAGAAATCTATATTTTTATGGAACATATTATTGAGTATCCCCAAAAATGGAAATATGGGGTTTTAAAATGTAGATTTCTGTAATTCTTCATTCCCAATTATTATCATCGGATTAAGAAATTACAGAAATCTGTTTTTCTATGGAACATATTTTGAGTATCCCCAAAAAAGGTAATATGGGGTTTTAAAATGTAGATTTCTGTAATTTTTCATTCTCATTTATTATCATCGGATTTGGAAATTACAGAAATCTACTTTTAAGCGCCATCTTGACATTTTCTTATCAATTTATAGTGGTTCTTTATTATTTGTTGTAAAAAGAAATTACATTATTATCTTTCCTCAGAAGAAAAAACAAAAAGTAACTCAATAAATAACATGAAATATTATGAATAATTCAAAGAAGAACAACTCAAAGAATGTATTCCGACAGGTCAGAATATGCAGTTCCAGTTCGTCCTCTCGAAGGACTTACAACATTTTCCACGTGACATTCTAACATTTTTCAGTCCTCTTTTCATTCCGTCTTGATTCTGTTGAAAGGTTAGTGGTCGGGAAAAAAGCTTTTAAAAAGAGAACTTTTACTTTTTATCATCCAACGACTCTCAATATACAGGATCATTCAAAAAACTCTTGAACCAACAATATCTTCAACATCGTCAAATATTATTTTTTATTTTATAACTGATTTGATAATTTTAAAATCATTTGTTTATTTATTTTTCTTCAATTTTTCGATTAGTCCTGTTTGAGTTTCTTTCCCATCCTGTATGTTGGTTGAGTTGGTAACATTGGACTTTTCCACTTGCTTTCTTATTCACACTCGTATCCGTCCAGCTATCCTGACTTTATCCTTTTTTTCTTTACTGAATAAAAAAAATATCTTCAAAGACTCGGTTCGTGGCAGGAAAACGAAATTGAATCAAGTCGACTCGACTAGATGACAAGTCGCCGCAGCAATTCCTTCCTTATTTCATTTTCTACTGCGGACATTCTCGATACTACCTATGGACTCCTTTAACGTATCCTTTACGCTTTTCTTTGGGTCAGTTGATTTTTGTGTTGTGAAAGGGTGTCAGTTCATACGGAAGAAAAAAAAACGCCTTTCCTTAAAGTTACAGTTAATGTTAACCAAGGAATAAGGGAAAGTTTATTGACACACAAAAGGAAACGATATCCTTGAGGATTGACCACAAAGCAAAATTTTTGAGGAAAAATAATTTTTTGTATCATATTTTAGCAATTTTTATTACTCTTCCAATGATAACATAATTAATCGACGAATGAAGCGATTAGAAATAAAATTAGAAAATTACAGAAACCTACATAATTATATTAAATATTTATATATAATTATATTAAAGATGGCGTTGCATACATAAAGATTTGTGTAATTAACAAATCAATATGTAGATGTCTGTAATTTTCTTATGGGATTTTCATAATGAATTAATAAAACATCAGAGAATTGCAGAAACCAATATATTTAAGAGCCATCTATTTATTAAACAGAAAGCTACATCATTTAAATGATTAGATGGCGTTGAATATGAATATATAAAGATTTCTGTAATTATTATATCAATATGTAGATTTCTGTAACTTTTGTACGGGATTTTCATAATGAATTAATGAAATATCAGAGAATTGCAGAAACCCACATATTTAAGTGCCATCTATTTTTTTAAAAAGTAATCTACATCATTTAAATGATTAGATGGCGTTGAATAAATAAAGATTTCTTTTATTAATAAATCAACATGTAGATTTCTGTAATATTCTTATGGGCTTTTCATAATGAATTAATAAAACTAAAAAAATTACAGAAACCTACACTATTAAAACGCTCTCTAACTTTTCAATAAACGTTCCTATTTTGATTTTTATTTGCTTAGTCCTTTTCTCCTGAGATTTTTCTTTAGTGCCTAAAAATACATACAATTCCCTATTCACAATTCTATTTAAGATTCAGGACGTTATGCAGGATGTTATAGACGGACGGTAATATGGCAGTGAAAATCCTGTGGAAAAATCTTGAAAAACTTGCCCCACGAAATCGAGCAGCTGTCACTTACAGGACTATTGTAATATCAATTTCATTTCGGGGCTTGGAAGAAATACTGCCAAACTTGTCCTTCTTATTTTCCTCTTATTTCCTACATATTTTCCGTGACCGGAAACTGCCAGTTTGAGGGCAACTATTTATCATTTGCATAGTTTTCCTTCTCATTGATAAAGTTTTCCGTTATCCTCGCATCTTTTTAGAGAAAATATAAATAAAATAAATACAATGTAAGAAAATTCTCCGTCCTTTAAAAATCTTTTTCAGAATAGCACAAGGTAAAAATTTTCCTGATGTTTCCAATGCCAAGAAAATGAAAATCGAAATAAAAAATCATGCAATTAAAGTCCTTTCACCGGATTTTCCACTCCAAATTGGCATTTAAACGGTTTTAATAGTTTTAATTTAACGATCCTCCTGATTTTCCTTTTCACCATTTAATAATGCCAATAAACAGTTCTCACATGTTCCCGTCATATATTTCCGTTGTTGAGTCAACTTATTTTTTTCACCTTATTTTCTTTTCGTCAGCATTTTCCTTGTACGAAGTGAAACTCCAGTAATTGTCCTTATTTTCCACCGTTTTCAGCGTTATATGTTTCCAGGTTTCTTCTACGGCCTTAATTTCTATTCACATTTAACATAAATTTTTCTTTTCCTTTCATTTCGTTTCACTCGGCTTCATTTATTTTCATTTCTTAACATTTCATTACGTTTTATTTCACTTCCCAGGCAGTTTTCTTTTCGTAACACGTGCAACAAACACGTAAAGTGGAAAATTAATTATTATGTAAGGTCCTTTGTTAGAGATATTGCTAATATTTTCTGTGTTTCATACATTTCTTCCTTTCTTCGCACATTTTTAAAATTTTCACATCTGTGGATGGTGTCCTTGTGTTTTTCCACATTTCTTGCGGCAATTTTTCTTCCTTTTTAATGGTTCTTCTTGCCCATGTGCCGAACACCGCAGATATTTGAAAAAGAAAAGTTTAAAAAAAGTTGGACGTAATAAAATATTTAAGATAATAGGAAAAATGAAAGGATTTATGTGTTTACTTTATTTATGTGATATATCAACGCGGTTTCCACTTTCCCATTCTCATTCGTTTCCAATTGTTGTAGGAAAGAAAAACTAGGAAACACATACCTTCGTAGTTTTCCTGTCATCTTTGTGTTACTGTTTGCTGTTGTGCGAAAAACCAATAACAGGACAACGATTTGTTAAACCGAAAAACCGGAAACATAAATTTATTTTCTCACACACAATTGAAGCGTTTTTTTTTACTTTTGACTTATTTTTATGATAGTAAGATTTATTTTGAGGAAAAACCAAAGAAATTATGGAATTTTCCCGTTATCTTTCGGGAAAAACTAAGGAGAAGGCTATTTTCAGCATTTTTGTTACTAAAATAGAAAAAACTCTTTAATTTTTTATTAGTTTATTTGACTTATCCTTTCATTTTTTCCCATTTTCCGAGTGTTATCAAATACGTTATTTGGGAAAATGTTCGTTGAAATGTCAATTTACCAATCGTTTCATTCCTGTTGCAATGCAGAGATAGCGATCAAGTCAATCAAAGTTCATTATCCTTAATTTTCCTATCAAAAGTGCTCGTTACGCGTTTCCACTCTTGTCAGCTCGCTTCCTCCTAATTTTCCATTGCCGATACCTAATTCGTTTCCTATTTCAGTTTTTATTTCCTGTTCGATCAAATTTTCTTTGTCAATTTCGAATTCGATTTACTTACTTAGCCTTTAAGATTTTCCGTTTCCAATTTCCATTTGCATTTCCATTTAGATTGACTTTGACTGGCCTGGCCTTCTACTTTTAACTATATACAAAGAGGAAGCTTTGAGAAAAAAAATAACAGACGAATTCATGTTTTTTCCTAGACAAATTTTTATTTTACGTTTAAAATCGTTTGCAACAAGGACTAAGAAGCAACAAAAGGCCGAAAACTTTAAACGTTTTGACAAGACAAGAACCGTAGATATTAAACTTGTTGTTGAATATTTATTGCTTGTTCTCCGTTTAAATAGGTAAAGCTTTTACGTCGCTGCGGAAAAATGTACGGAATACTCGTCCTGTGTGTGCGTGCGTGTGTGTGTGTCTGTGTGTGTGTGTGTTTGAAGAGTTTCGAGCCTTCGCTAAAGCTTCGGATAAAGACTTCGGAAAATCTTAAGAAAATGTTGCTAAAAGCTATCTAGCAGGTTCTAGGATGGAAAAATAACGAAATCCTTTAAAGCAGGTACTCGACGCTTCATCTACCTAAAGCTTGCGTTTTCGTATTGTTGTAGATAGTCCTTGAAGATTTCATGTCTGCACTTATAGTATGACTTTGTGTTCGTGTATTTAACATGCATATTTTTAAATTTCCTTAACGTACTGAAACGTTTGGAAATGATCGCAAAGTACCTTATCCTTAAATTTTTCATATTGACGGCTCTTTATTTTTTGTTTCTTTTTAAGTTTCCGGAATATCTTAAAACTATAGCAACTAAATTCAAACTTACGAGAGAAACTGCGTGAACAATGCAACCAAAGTTACGAATTTGAATGAATTCGAGTTTTTTATTTTTCGATTTTTCAATAACACTTTGAAAAACCCATCGATAGCAGCTATTCTGACAGCGTGTCAGTGTTTACTAGAAAGTTGAGTAATTTTCATGCCATTTTCCAGGATAACGAAGTGAAAAAGTTCTCAATTTGAAAATTTACCAGAAACTAAGGACTCAATCCAAACTCAACGAAATCAAGATCGGGGATTTACTCCATTTATCTGAGTTTGCCTTAATTGGCCTCGTGGTCTGGTAAAAAAAAACTTAAAAATATCAGCAATTATTTAATACAATAAAAATGTAAGTATTTGTATAAAAATTCGCTTTTTTCTTTGTTGCTGTGAACCACGAACAAATTTTGACGTCAGATTAATCATTATTTGTACAGTAAAAGGATTTGTTAAGGATTTGCGCGAAATGATAAAAACTAAATGTTGCAATGGCAGGTATGTTCGAGTCGAACCGCTCAAGACACGACAAGTCAAATATGACTTTGCTATGAAACGAGATATGAAATGATAACATTTTTATTTTTTCAATTCTCACAATAAATTGGCAACATAAAAATATAGAATTGCTGCATTAATCCATATCCAAATTACGGAAATTTCCATGATATCCTAAAAATTCGTCGTTATCCAAATTTGTGTGTAGATTTTGAGTATTTAGAAGGTTAGGGAGTCACCATGGTAACCATGCGTAACTTTAGGAATTAATATCTCACAAACTATGCATCCAAGAAAAAATGTTATAGATGTTGAAATGTTGAGAATTGGAAGCTATACAAAAAATTATTTTTATTTAATAGTTACGTGCAAATTAATATTTTGACAGCCAATAACTTTCTTCTTTATACAGACTGATGTAATTTATTTCTAATCCAGGTGCTCACTAGACAGATATCTACAAACGTACGAAATAACTTCACGATACGTTGCGCAGTTTGGCTGGAATTTTGTTCACAAAAACGCACACATTTGACATTTTAGGAATTAATATCTTACAAACTGTGGATCCTACGAAAACAGTTATAGGTGTTGAAATAAATGACTTTGACTCCCTACAAGTACGTATTTTTCGTTTGCAAGTGATTCGCAAATTTAAGTTTTGACATTTAAGTTATGTGCACTAGTGCCCTTCTTTACCGACTGATTTTATTCATTTATTCGTCAGGTGCCTTCAAGATGGATGTCTACCAATATAACTAATTTCATCCCGATGCATTGCTTGGTTTGGCTGAAATTTTGTTCACACACAGCAGCCAGACAGACTCACACACACACACACACATCACTCCAAAACCCACTTTTTCGGATTGAGTGAAACGAGACTTAGAAAATTTGACCGATTACATATCTTTCCTTAAATTATTCCTTCGGCATGGTCGGAAAGTAAAAAAAAAACATCTAGAAAATTATAGATTGAAGTGAAATTAAAATATATGTAGAAAGCATTTTAGTTTAAATTAGTTAACCATTAACGGTTTTTCTTGGAATTCCTCTTTCATACAATATACCGAAAGTTTTGTTATTGAGGCACCTGTTTTATATTTGATCGAAATTTTGTCATATTTCCAGGAACCTGGGTCTTCCGATAATATTCTACGATCGCGAAAATAATAATTTTGAACGGAAAGTGGAAACTTTATAAAAATTAAGTAATTAATTTGCATGTATAACCTTGGTGTCTATTAATAATTTTAAGAAACAAATAAAAAACATTTATTTTCGTACCCAAACAGAGTTTTTCAGTGATAAACTTACACAAATAGAGAATTTTTCCAACAAATGTTAATGACGTAAAGGTATTTTTTTTAATCTACCAAGAGACAAACTCATTTACTCCGAATTTTGTGCCACAAAAAAAAGATTTCAAAGTGTTTTTTCACCGTGGATAAATAATTACAATTGATTGGCGTCAACTTGAACCAGAAACTCCCGACTCAATCCAAACTCAAAGAAATCAAGGTCATTCGATTTTTCTGGTTTTGGCGTATGTGTACCGTGGAGTGGTAAAAGAAATATATGAAACTGCTGATTTGAAAATATCAGCAATTATGATATAATACAACAAAAAATATAAGTACTTATATAGAAATTTGCTTGATATCAGATTAATCATTATTTGCAGAGTGAAAGGACTTGATAAGGATTTGAGCTAAATGATAAAAACTAAATATTGCAATGGTAGGTATGCGCTAGCCAAACCGCTCAAGGTTTGCTAAGAAACTTGATATAAAATGATCCAGTTTTTTTATTTGGAACTCTCACAATACAAAGTCACCATATAAATATTAGAAAACTATTAATTAGTAAATGTTGCATTAATCTACATCCAAATTACGAAAATTCCCATAACATCCAAACATTTTGTCGTTATCCAACTTTGCGGGGCGCAACTCCTCGTTGACCATGAAGTTTTGAATATTTTGAAAATAATCCGTACACTTTTCGACCATATCATCGAAATGTTTGGACATTTCATGAAATGAAACCCCACTTCCGCCATATTCAACCGGAAGTTGCTCTTTCGGGTAGTATTTTGATAAATCACACCGATCATTATGAATAGAAATCTAAAATTTAAAGAAAATCAATTTTTGAATGAAATAATAAATAATTATTTTGTTTTTCATTACCCGCATTTTAAGTTTCTGCGGAAGGCATGAAATGAACGCGTTGATAATAATTTCGGCGAATGATGGCACGCCAATAATGCGTATAGTTTTGCATCTGTGTGAATAAAGGTTCTGTAAAAATGATAACTGAATAAATATATTCATCAAAAACATTGTCATTCATTTACTTTGCTCAGAGTGAGACACATTTTCAGCATTGTAAGAGTGAACTGTGTGCAAAAGGCAAAATTGATATTTGTAAAATCCAAGATTAGCTCATAGCTATTTGCTAGGTCCCTGTAGGTAATGGCATCACCGTCAAGGAAACTTTTTGCAATAAGTGTGTAAGGGTTAAAATTGTGGTCCATTTCATCAGCCACAAAGAAAAGTACACGGTTCAAATTCATCAGTGTCGGTATTGTAAATGTCCGCCTAAATTATTTATTTAATTAACAGATACAGCAAAAAATATTAACTGGGCACTAACCAAATCTTGCGCACTTCTATGATGTCCGGGTCTGTTGGCAAACGATTCTGGAAGAGTTCAGGTATAATTGACCGAACTGAGTAATAGTAATCCAAATTGGTTTTCGTTTTTTCGATGGAAAATTTGCATTTCATCAACATACTCAGAATTAGTCGATCGTCTAACATGAAAATACTTTTATATTGATGGATTTGTATCAAAAGTATTCTTACCAGGAGTTTGGGTCAAATGTGGTTGACTGTCGAACCACTTTTTGATGCAATCCACGTCAATCTGAACATTATCGATCGTGCGATTGTACTGGGCCAAAATTTGTTGCAGTTCTTCTTTGGTGAATTGCAACATTCGATGTTTCACTTCAATGTCAATCATTTTTTCTTTGTAAGATAATTACTAGTGCTTTCAGTGTCGCGTTCAAAGTTCTACTGAGCAGAAATTGATTTTGCTTGGTCAGTTTGAGCTTCCCCCCCCCCCCCCCAACCAGCGTGGTGGGAGGTTATCAAATTTTCTAACAATATATAATGTAAAAATAGCGGAAAAATTACAAAAATATTTTATAATTTGTTAAATTCTTGTCGATTTACTGGAACGTTCAGTAATTTTCCGGCCATTTTCCGGGATAACGAAGTGAAAAAGTTCATTATGCATTTATGCACTTACTCATATCAAAATATCTTGGAAAATTGGTTTTCTTTTTCATATTATGCAGATAAGTGCAGTTAGTTATGGTTTCGTTGGCACAATCGAAAATTCAAGCGCAAAATTATTGGGAAACGAAAGGAAATTTAAACGACCAGCACTTCTATTAAAGGAGCTAGCAGTTTCAAGGACCGGTGAAGTGCCATAATAATGTGAATGCTCTTCTGCTAACGACTTTCACGATATCCTTTCGTTTACATTTACCAACAAGCCGATGGAAACGCTGGGCATCTTCGGAAAAGCGCTATTTTTGCGAGGAAAGTAGAAAACATCTGGAGAATTAGAGATTGGAATGAATTGAAAATTTATGCGTCTTAGACAATATACTGAAAGTTTTTGTTTTGAAGAAAATTCTTTATAATTTGTCGAAATTTTGACATATCTCCACCAACGCGGGTTCTCCGAAAATTTTCTACGATCGCGATAATACTTTTGAACGGAAAATGGAAATTTTACAGAAATTATGTAATTAAATAGACACATGTTCTATTAGTATAGGTACGAACGTACAAAAATAATTATTAAGTAATTAATTTGAATGAATATCCTTGTCAAGTTCAAAATTAATTTCTTTATAATTATAATTACTGTTTATATAATTAAATAAATAATTACAATTGATTGGCGTTAACTTGTACCAGAAACTGCAGACTAATGCAAACTCAAAAATACGGTGCGGTCACCGCACAACTTTCCGATACTTAGTGTAACTATATGATGAAATTATTTGCAGAAACAAAAAAAGAACGCTTTAAGGGATTTGCCCTTTGGCACGATTTTGTCTCTGCAACTAATTTCGTCATATAGATACACGTACACTAAGTATCGGAATGTTGTGCGGTATCCCGCATTAAAATTGTTGCCATCATTGCAGCTACGTAGGTATTAAAACAAAAGACAGTTTTAGTAGAAAAATATTAAAAATTCAATTACACCTTGATATCTATCACATAAAGTTTTATTTGGTCAATTTTGAGTGTCTATGAATTTTGAATAATATATTTCGTCATAGCACATTCGATTCTTGCAGTTCACTGTTTTCATTTTGTTGCAAATTTTAAATTTTAGGAATTAATATCTCACAAACTATGCTTCCTACGAAAAGATGTTATAGAAATTGATATGATTGATCTATATGAATATATTTTTTGTTTTTGCCTAGATATAATATTTAGCCAGTTATTTGCTAATTTGTTTTTTGACATTCAAGTATAGTGCTCTTCTTTACCGACTGATTTCATTTATGTATACACCATGTTCTTACCAGAAGGATATCTACTCGCGTGCCAAATTTCATCCCGATGCGTTGCGCGCTTCGACTTGAATTTTGTTTACAAAATCACAGACAAATTTGACATTTTAGGAATTATTATCTCACAAACTGTGCATCTTACGAGAAAAAGTTATAGGTGTTAAAATGGAGAGACTTGGACTCCCTATATGAATGTATTTTTTGTTTGGCCGTGATTCGCAAATTTTTGTTTTGACATTTACGTTATGTGCCCTAGTTCCCTTCTTTACCCACCGAGTTTGTTCATTTATTCGCCAGGTGATGCTTGGATGGATATCTATCAAAGACCCAAATTGCATTTCGATGCATGATTTTCCATGAATTTTGTTCACAGGCAGAGTGACAGACAGAGTGGCTTCACTTCCATACTAGAGTTACGCATCTAGTATTAGAATTATTGTCTGACGTTGGATTGCGTCTCGACTAAATAGCAGCGTTTTATAAGAAATTTAATTTTTTTAGGAATTAATATCTCAAAAACTATGCATCCTACAAAAAATGTTATAGAGATTTAAAATGTAGAGAATTGATAGCTCTATAAGCATATATTTTTTGATTTTGTCTAGTTACATGCAATTTTTTTTTGAAATTTTAGAAATTAATATCTCACAAACTATGGATCACACAAAAAAATGTTATAGTAATTGAAATGTAGAGAATTAACATCTCGATAAGAAAATATTTTTTGTTTGACACAGAGACGCAAATGTATGTTTTGACATTGAGGCTAAATGCGCTAGTGCCCTTCTTTACCGACTGATTTTGCTGAATATCGAACCAGGTCTGGTAGCAACGGAACTGATTAGGTGTACAAAGTTTCGTTCCGATCCGTTGCTTGGTTCAGCCGGAATTTTGAGTAGAGCGGACAGACACACACACACTGACGACACCAGGCCAAAAACCATTTTTTTCGAACTCAGGGAAGAGAGCTTCGTGGAGATCTGTTGAAATCCCGACATCGAATTTTTGGGGTGAATCCGATACTTTCCCATACATACCTTCGGTAGTATCGGAAAGTAAAAAATCAAGAACAGAAAGTATTTACTTCTTTCAATCGATTTTTCTGATTTTGGTTTAAGTGGACTCGTGGACTGGCAAAAGAAAAGTCAGAAACTGCTGATTTAAAAGTATCAGACGTCTGAAACTGCTGATTTAAAAGTATCAGCAATTATTGAATACAACAAAAAAATGTAAGTACTTATATACAAATATGCTTGACATCAGATTAATCATTATTTGAACAGTGAAAGAATTTGTTAAGGATTTACGCTAAATGACAAAAGTGAAATAGAATTTTGCTCAGAAACTAAATAATATATTCATAAAATTTTCTATTTTCTAATTACAGAACTCCCACCATTTTAAACAAACTTAAAAACATTCAATTGGTAAAAGCATGAAAAGGATTAATTTTTGAATGTTGGTTGCATTAATCAACATCCAAATTACGGAAATTTCCATGATATCCTAAAAATTCGTCGTTATCTAACTTTACGAAACGCAACTACTCGTTGACCTTGTGGTTTTGTATAGTTTCTAAATAATCCGTACACGTATCGACCATTTCGCCGAAATCTTTGGACATTTCACGAAATGAAGGCCCACTTCCGCCGTATTCAACCGGTAGTTGCTCTTTCGGGTAGTATTTTCTTATTTCAAGCCGATCACTATGATAAGTTATCTAAAATTTTAAAAACCAATAGTCCAAATAATAAATAATTATTTTGTTATTGATTACTCGTTTTTTCACTTTGTCGGGAAGGAATGCCAAAGCCGTCTTAGTAATAAAATGGGCGAATGATGGCAAACCAATAATGCTCAAAGCACCGAATCGCTTGGTATAAATTTTCTGCAAACACGAAAATTTAATATACTTTGTTCCAAAACATGGTTATTTAGGTATTTACTTCGACCACAGTACTAGTTGTTTTTACCATTGTTGGAGTGAACGAACTCCAGAAAGCAAAATTGCTATTTGTACAGTCGAAGATCAGCTCATTGGCACTTGCTAGGTCCAAATACGTAATTACCTCCGTGTCCAAAATACTTTTGGCAATGCAGGTGTAAGGGCTAAATTTATGGTCCATTTCATCCAAGACAAAAAATATTACACGTCTCAAATTTACCATCTTTGGCAGTGTAAATGTCCGCCTAAAATAATTTATTTCAGAAAAGTGTAAAAAAATTTATGCTGGACACTAACAAAATTTTACGCATTTCTATGATATCGGGGTTTGTAGGCAAACGATTTTGGAAGACTTCGGGTATCATTGACCTAATTGAGTAGTAGTTATCCAACTTGATTTTCGACTTTTCAATGGAATACTGGTTTCTTAGCAATGTACTCAAAATTAGTCGATCGCCTAAATAAGAAAATGCGCAAATGCGTATATTGAGTTTGATTTGTATCAAAATTATTCTTACTGGGAGTTTGTTTCAAATGTGGTTGACTGTCGAACCACTTTTTGATGCAATCCACGTCAATCTGAACATTATCGATAGTGCGATTGAACTCGGCCAGAATTTGCTGAAGTTCTTCTTTGGTGAATTGCAACATTTGATGTTTCACTTCAATATCAATCATAGTTTTTTTTTTAGAAAATTACTTGTTTTCTGTGTCGTGTTCAAAGTTCCACTGAGTAGGAATCGTTTTTACTTGCGTAGTTTTAACTCATCCCAACTACTTCTCCCAACTTGTTTCGCAACTACTTTCTTTGTTTATCGTGAAAAACGTAAGGACATGTCTTTGATTTGCTTACCATTATAATAGTCGAGGATGTCAATTCATATTTCAACGAAATTAACTCCGAGAAACAATATCCCGACCGCCAGGATTGACTTCGGATTTTGTTATTGGAAAGTTTCGCAATTTTCCGTCCATTTTCCAGGATAACGAAGTTGATTATGCACTTGTGCATTTACTCATGTCAAAATATGTTGGAAAATCGCTTGATAATATGCAGAAAAGTGTGCTTAGTTATGGCTTCGTTGGCACATCGTAAAATTCAAGCGCAAAATTATTTGGATAACGAACTTCTATGTAGGGAGCTGAACTAGGAGTTTCAAGGATCGGTGAAGTCCCATGGTAATGTGAATGCTATTCTGCCAACGACTTTAACGAGCTGGTTTCCGAAAAGCTCTATGGTTGGGAAGTAAAAAAAATATTGGAAAATTAGGGATTTAAGCAAATGGGAAATTAATTTCTATCACAATGGACAACGAAAATTTATGTAAAAATCATTTTAGTTTAAATTAGTTATCCATTAATGGTTTTTTCTAACAATTTCTATTTTCCGACCAATAAACCGAAAGTATACAAGAAAAGTTTTGGTTTGAGACAAATACTTTCTTACTGGTCGAAATTTAGACATATCTGGACGAATTTGTCTACATTAATTATATTTAACATTCGAAAAATATCTGAAATAAAGCAATTAAATACATTTATAATATGAATGAAGAAACATTTAGATGGCGTTTAATAAAGTTGATTTCTCTTATCTTTTTATTTCTATGTTGTCACTTAAGAATAACAGATTTATAAAATTATAGAAATCTGCATATAATAGGCGCCATCTTCAGTTCATAAGCTCTTAGCTGTAATGAAAGCTTATTCCATTTATTGTTCGGTGTTATTGTTCCATTTAAATAACTTTCACGCTTTCAAGCTTATTCACACAAAAGGAAAAATATAGAACAATTCATACTTTTAAACGACTCTCTTGAACTCATAGTTATTGTCATTTTCCTCAATTCTTTACTACTTTTTTATATATTTTTCAGCTTCTTGTTCAAAAATTTCTGTATGTGTTTTTAGACAAGATAATCAATTCCTTTCTTATACTTTTCTTACACTTCTTGACTGAACCACAGACCGGAATCGATATCACATCATCAGACGATATTGTTACGATTTCCTCATGATATTTGGTCCTTGCAACAAAGGTTTTCACATTTCTTTTTTTCTATTTTCCATCATTTAATACTTCGCTTCAATGCTTCAATATCTCATTCTTTTTTTTTTGCTGCATCAGAACTTTTTTCTTGGTTATCGTGAAATTTAAAAAATCTAAGAATATGTCTTTGACAAGGGTTAAGTCTTTCGTTTTTTTTTTTCGTTCGTATTCTGCTTTTCCTGCACTGATTTTAAGTACTATTTTGTGCATAATGAGCGAACGTGACTCGAATAATAATCCTAAAACATCCGCATTCTCCTTAACACTCTCAAGCAGTGACTAGCATAAAATCCAAGAACATACTAAAAAATTAACGAGCCATCGCAAAAATTTGTTGCATCTTTCCTTTCAAAATTTCATTTGAACGTCAACTGTAAATTGAAAGTACTAGAGATTACTTATTATCAAGATAGCGGATAAAATATGCAGATTTCTATAGAAATACAAGAAAAATTGCAGATTTGTGATGATAGCACTAAAAAACACAGAAATCTGCATATTTTCAACGCCATCTAGTAGTTGTTAATTCTTGACGGAAATGAATTACCATCGTGGTTAATAAATAATTACCCCTGACATTGAAAGCCATCTCAATTTGTTACAAAAAAGTACTATATTATTATCATCCTCTTCAACATTTGTTATATAAAAAAATAGAAATCTACAGTTTATAAGCGCCATCTATACTATTAATTATGTACTACTTTAATGTTTTTCTGTAGTCCACATCAACTTAATAAAATTTAAACATGAATAATTAACTTCTGATCAATGATTATTGTTGCATCGTGTGCACTGTAACTGGTTTGGCACACAATCGATGCGTTTCAGTCAGTTATTCATTTAATGGACAACTAATGCAAGCAATGCCATGGAAGATGATATCAACAGTTCGGTATGGAATGTCGGCAGAATTTCGATCCGATACGAACTGATCCAATCTAATCAAACGTAATGTTCTCTTGTTATGTATAATACATCGGTGGCAATAATGTAAAATGCATAGTGCATTGTGTAATGTGCATTTGGGACCAATTCAGATGAGAAACGCATCAGAGTTCAACGGCATTCGAACGATTACAACGTTCATTACATCCACTATCCAGCATCGACCCACGTTTCGGACATTTTCTCTTCAGCAACAAAGCGCACCATCTACTGAGTATATCAGAATTATTTTAAGGAGGAAAATGTGTGAATTTAGTTTTTTCTAACGTCAAGTTAATTTTGGTCAATTAAAACCTCTATTACTTTTGATAATGATAAATAAACATACTGAAAAATTGTGATGCATTACATTACACCCTTCTCCTTCTAAGGAAAAGCATGCTTTTTGGCTTGATTTTTCAGTAAAATTTTGGAAAATTGCCCGAAAACAATTGCCCGAACGAAAATTGCCCGAAAACAATTGACCGAAATCACAATTCCCCGAAAGGATAGTTGCCCGAAAATAAAATTCCCCGAATTACAATTGACCGAAATGAGAATTGCCCGAAACTATTATTTTGTCAACCCAGTTCGCCTTGGGTGGCTTGCCACCCAAACCGAACGGTATGGGGCTTAGTCCTTATTGGGGTTAACGAGAAGTTAGTAATAAACACACAAAACGTAATTGGTTTTAGCGTACTTGGTTTGGTTTTTGAATTTTCGGGCAATTCTCATTTCGGTCAATTGTAATTCGGGGAATTTAATTTTCGGGCAACTATCCTTTCGGGGAATTGTTTTTTCGGTCAATTGCTTTCGGACAATTTTCCTTCGGGCAATTGTTTTCAGGCAATTCTCCTATAACAGTTAAATATAATTGGTTACATAGATTATATATAATTATATAAAATTCATGATTTTGCTTTCAGTAATCAATTAATAATTAGTTTTTTTTTGCATGGGTCGCAACGATGGTGCTATAATTTTTTTACTTATCAGAATGAAAAACCCATAATTAAATTATTTGTTAACCAAGGACTGGTTTCATACTTTTCACATTTTGTTTAAACAGTGTTTTGGGTTTGTGTATCACTCAATAGAGTAAAATTACTGGTAGCACTAAATACTGCTGGCTGAAGCAATGATACGAATGCAAATCACGCCAGATAGTTATCTGTAGGGAAAATGCATAACGTATCGCGTTGGAATGTCTAGATCACTGATTCCTCCACGTCTCTACCAAACATCTACGAAATTCTCCAATTCTGCAAATCGTGCAGAGATCTCTAATTCTCTCCCTGATTTAGACTTCATAAATCCTGGAAAATCTACCAATTTCCTTTCTGTGAAAATAGAGTTCACAACAGAGACTATTTAGAAATTTATGAGGCAAAGAGAAATAAAAAGAAACAATTATTGAAGCTTAAAAAAGTTTTGCTCGTTATACTTTGAAAAATATCATAAAATACGTAAATACGACAACAAATAGATTAGGATTATTGGAAAAACTTGTCAAAGCGGGTAAGTTTTGCCATTTTAAGCAATTTGGTTCAATGACTTAAAGATAACTGATCGATAAATGTTTTTATTTTTTTTTCTAAGGAAGAATTTCTGAAGAATATAGGGTAAGTTTGACTAGAAGTTTCTTTGCAAGTACTTTGCGCAGGACTAATATATATTGTGGAAATCTTTAAAAAAATAAAG
This sequence comes from Liometoxenus newtonarum, assembly GCA_030264535.1. Lineage (NCBI taxonomy): Eukaryota > Metazoa > Arthropoda > Insecta > Coleoptera > Staphylinidae > Liometoxenus > Liometoxenus newtonarum. The sequence goes on from JARJEB010025032.1 coordinate 16,922, forward strand.
AAAAATCTTTCTACCTAGGATAAGGATAAGAAAAACTTTTATATCCTTGCACCTGAATGCAACAAAAAGTAGTCTTAAACATATTTTGATAAAACTTCTTAGTGTTCACGCCAACACTTCTTACTAACCATTTATCTTTGTTCATTTATTTTTATTTATTTCCAACTTGCGCTTGTAACTAAACATAATGTGAAAATGAGGAAATAAGGACGTAAACTGTTGTAGTTGTTAAGTTGTACTTGTTGACTTTTGGACGCGATTTCCAGTTTTCCCTTGTCCTTCGTCGTTTATACAAAACAACTTGTCTCGCGACTGCATATTTAGTTTAATAAATAAGAATGTTTCAGCTTTGCAAGAACTACAACTACAAGTTGACTACAAGAAGCAAATGGCTTAGTTTAAGTTATCGTCTTATTGTTCCAGCACTTGGTTTATTAGTTGGCTTGTTTTCTGCACATTTTATTTGTACAAGTGCTTTCCAAATAGCTTAGTTATTTGTTACCTAATAGTTCCCAACTAAATAAGACTTAGTAATAATAATTAGCAATAGTTTGTAAGTATGTTGTTGTTTTGATAATGCACGCTGTATTTGGTAAATTAATGTGCCAGTTCACTGCTGTAAATTATTTAGCCATGAGGCAGATAGAGTTGAAGCTTTAAAGCGAAGTCGTGTTGTTGCATTTTGCATTATTATTTTCCAGTTGGAAAATTGGAAAATTCTCGTAATATGCTCCCGTAATTATGTTGCATTCAACCCGAATATTTGAAACCTTTGTTATGGAAACTCGTAAATCCTATGAGTACATGGTTAGAAAAAATCTGTTTTGGACAAAAGCCCAATATTACTCAAATAGAATCTGTCGGTTCGAAATTTATATTGAACTTTGACTTGATTTCACACTTTAATGTATTATTATTTGCTTTGAGAGAAATGACTTTTTCTTTATCTTCTTCTTTCTCACTTAACTGGTTTTGGAAGTATTTTTCAATTTCACTGATTTCATACGATCCCTCCGGAATGGTAAGCATTTTGTCATCATCATCATCATAGTAAAACTTGTTGTTTCCCTTTTCCACATTTGAAATCGAATTAAAATGGAAAATTTTTGACACTCTCATATTTAAAAATATTCCTTTTATAGTTCTTTGCGAAAATATAATTTCTTACGATTTGTTAATTGTTGTCTTACCTATGGTTGTAATCAAAGTTAATGAATACAAAAACGAAGAACTAAAAGTCCATCGATGTGGGGGTTGATGAGAAAGATAGTTTCCATCATTAATATACCCTCCACCATTTTGTAGAGCACGAAAAAGCGCCTGCTGAAATTCCATAACTTCCTCGGCAGCTAATCTCGTCCAGTTCTCTCTGTACAAAATGTTCAGGTTTTCCGTAATCGACCATAAACGATCAACAGTCTGCGAACGTAAGTCACTAACTAACCCACCCCCACCAACACCACCTGCCCCATTCGTTCCAATATTAGTACCCGACGCACTTGCAACTGATCCTGTCAAACTACTACTACTACTACTTGATCCTGATCCCACTGATCCGGAAGAAGTTGAAGAACTTGGCACAGTTAACGATGATATACTTGTACTGCTTGCTGATTTTGATGCGGCAACCGACGTATCTCGATGATTGAAACCACCCTCCAGGGCCATAAAGATGAACGCTCCGAGGATGGTGTAACCAAGGACGAGGCAACATACTGCCATCGTAGCAAGGACTGATGTTGATGATCGTTTGGGGCATGTATAGCAGCAGCATAGAAATGAGTCGTTTGATTGGAATGAGGGTTCCTTGTGTTCGTAACAGCATTTTTTCGTGGTAGGACTACCAGGTGGTGAAATTCGACGGATATATGGGGAGTGAGGAGGATATGAGGAGTATGGGGGTGTGCTAGGAGATATTCCAGGGCGTGAATCTCGCAACATCATCGAATCTCTTTTCTTTTCTGTTCTTTTTCACAGCACGTTGACTTTTTGAATTTTCGTTAGAAATACTTCAGTTTTCCTGGAAGTTCAGCCATATCTGGAAAAACAAACAGGAATATATTAATTTTTAAATTAATGTTAAAAATATTAATTTTAATAAATTTATAGCTGAAAAATACAATTTAAAAATTTTTAATTGAATTTTTGATCACCATTTGTTGGTTATATTTATTTGTTTTACATGTTCAATAGTAATTTTTGATAACGTAAACATCTGTTGTCCTCATATTTTCACTATCCACAAACCTCGTATGAAGCTATTTAAAGTAGGATTACAACGTAAAAAAAGTTAAAATTACGCAAAAAGAATTGAAACATTAAATTTTCGTTAGCACTCTATAAAAATAAAAAAAAGAAACAAATTTTTCTATGAATCTATTTTTTTTCCACAACCTACTGTGGTATCACTACCAATCGATGGTGACTTTACTCTGTAGATTTCTGTACATTTTAATAATAAAGAGGCTAAAATATACAGGTTTCTGTATTTTTTCTATTAATGCATTTATCTTCGAGGTAGTGTGGTATTACTACGAATAGGAGGTGAGTTTAATCTGCAGATTTCTGTAAATTTTAATCATAAGGATGACGCTTAAAGATACAGATTTCTGTAATTTTTTTGTTAACTCATTTTTCTTCGACCTTGTGTGGTATTACAACCAATAGATGGTGAGTTTACTCTGCAGATTTCTGTACATTTTAATAGTAAAGAAAAGATACCGCTAAAATATATAGATTTCTGTAATTTTTCTATTAATGCACTTTTCTTCGAGCTAGTGCGGTATCACATCTGCGGATGTTTCTAAATTACATTTTATTAGTTAATAAAGCGTAAAAATATTATGCACTTGGCTAAATATTTTGTTTGTTCTGTCATTTAGATATTTAGTCATTCGTTTTTTATCGTAATTGTTTTTTGCATCATTTGTTCAGTCCTGGAAAATCAATTCCTGAACTGAATGGATAAATGTACTTATTGTATGTGTACAAATAGGATATGAATTTTGTTTTGTACGAATAGAAATAGTAAAATTGCAAATGGATATGGAAAGAATGCCGCATGGTCGAACGGTTGAATGGTCCGATTGCCGCATGGTTGCATCCTAATGGCATATTTAACGAAAAGGACAAATTGGAAAACGTAACATTTCAACAATTCAACCGTCACAACACAATTGATAACAAACAGATTAATCAATTACATCGTTATTTATTATAAGAATGAATTATCCTGTAAATGAAAATTTAAGGATAATCGACAATAATTTTTCTTGTCTCAATTGCAATGGTAATGGATAATCCTTAAGAAAATTTCTATTTATAGTAATTTATCAGAGTAAATAAATTTATTTTAAAGAAAATTCAAGGATTTTGTAACACAAAAACTTTTTAATGTAATTTTCTTCCTTATCATAAATAATAAGATTTATATTATTTCTTGTAAAGTGGAAATTAGAAAATTCGGGGATAATCGATGAGACAATCCTTAAATTTTCTTTTTATTATTAACACTTTGGGTGTGTTCGATATAAATTAATGAACTATTTTATTTACAATTAAAATTGAATTGAATAGCTCTTAATATTATTTGCAGGAATAGCATGGATTTGATAAGTTTGTTGATTCATTTTGAATAGATTTCAGTGCATTTTCATTAAACGCATTCATGACGGTTTCGTGTTGTCCCTAAAATATTCCCTTGTGTGTTTTGATTTAATTCGATGTGAATTAATTCGCTTTGATTGAATAAATGTTTGTAAATTGAATCGACCGAGAGTTTCGGATACGGCACAATCTTCTGAATTGTTCAAATGCAATGAAAATCCATATGTAGTCCTCTGAATAACTCGACTGTAAATCTCAAAGCAACTGACCAGTAAAGAAGGTCAAAAAATTGAGAAAATCCGAGAAAATCACTTTTGGCAATTGGCAAAGAAAGGAAAACAACAGTTAATCAACTAAATTGCATTCCAGCGCATTCCGTAGATAAATCGGTCAGAGAAAAACTAAAATCCGTTTTTAATTAGAAAGGATAATGTTCATATATGTTCTTATGAATGGCTTATTATGATCATATTCACCATTATTTGAAAAGTTTGGTGGTTTTCATATGTCAGAGCTTAAATTTTCATCAGAGTCATGGCATTTTCCAGGACATCACATAAATTCATATAATATTCATATAAGCCGAACACTAATAAGCAACTTAAATTTTTGGTAACAATGAACTTAATCTCCTTTCCTTTCAAGGATTTCAAGGAATGCAAATTTTTCACAATTGCAACTATCGTCAGTAAAAATTTATGAATCGTACCAGAAAATAATTTTAGGTGGGAAAAAGAAAAGGATGTGAACAATTTCCAGAAAGTTTTCCAGGTTTTCCCAGCTTTTGTTTCATGTCCATGGAAACGGGCGACTTGGACGAATGGACAGAATTAACGATCCCGTTGTTCTTGTTTGTCTTTTTCTACAATACTAACAGTTTTCGACGAGCAAAGAAATTCTTTGAACTTTATTAATTTTGAAATTTTTCGTCAGCTAATAAAAGTTCGAGTTGCCCGAAGCATTTTGAACTTGGCAGTTAATGGGGTACGAATTCCTGAAAACTACAAGGACGAAGAGTAAGAAATAAGAAAACGTTAAAAAGGAAGAGAAGAGCTTCACTGGACGTGAACACATTGACGTGTCTGTGACAAGTTACGCGTTTCGAACGCATTGACGCTTCAACGCGTTCGTTGCTTTTCAATGCTTTTCCGACAGTTCAATACGGTTTTCATGTTACGTTTTTCAGATTTCCACGTTTCCAGACGTTTCACACCCTAACGCTGTCAACATCCTAATACTCTTTCATTTCAACTTACCAATCATTCCGATAGCCTAACAAACCTTTCAATGGCGTTTTTCGCAAAGAAAAATAAGGATAATCAAGACAAATAAAGATAAAAAAAGAAGGTAAACTATAGCCGGATAGAACTTTCTAATAAAGAAAATGCAAGGACTACTTTCAAGGTTTAGGATATATTTTTAATTAATTTCCAATTAGCATGAGGTTTACGGAATTTGCAAGGATCCATTAAAAACTAAAATAAAATCTAAGAAACTTGTAATGGAAATCTCAATTTGCAAAGGACTATGCTTTTCTTCAAGGATCTATTAATTTCGGTAGAATGGATATATTTTTCCACCAATACCTATACACAAATGCATTACTTGCATTTTTCATTTACTTTCGCCCCTCATTTTCCTTATATTTTAGTCACTACATCATTTTTCCTTAAATCCTGCAAATTTCAAGTACAATTTGAGCGGCCGTTTGGGCGCTTTCGTTTGGGTGCAGAGACAGTTTGGCGCGGGACCCTTCAGCGCAGGGACTATTGGCCGCCAGTAGTTTGGGCGCAGGGCATTTTTGGCGCAAGTATAAATATATCCTTGGTGAATTGCAAAGTTCGGTGTTTCACATTAAACTTAATCATTTTTTCTTTGCAAGAAAATTACTAGTGCTACTAAATATTGCTTTTAGTATCGCTTTCAAACTTCGACTGAGTAGGAACTGCTAACGGGTAGTTTGAACATATTCCTACTACATAGTTTTTTTATTGGATAAGTAAAACTGGAAATTGTAGAAAAAAATTATATAAAAAACTTGGCACACAACATGAAATATGAATTGGTCTTTGGCCGTAAGATGGCGCTGCCTAATAATCTTTCAGCTCTCGTACAATATATTTTTTTCAATAAGTATAGTCGTGTTTTCGTACTTTGTAAGAAAGTGTTAGGTAAAGTGGAATTTATTCGATTTTTATGTGGAAATGCTGTATTTTACAAGTACCACTCGTAGATTTAGGGACATTGTCAACAATTCAAACATAAATTTTCAGTCGTAAGTCTTTTATCAAACGAAACGAAACGTATAATAAAACCGCACCCACAGTCAAGCTTTCTTCAAATGTTTCATTGATGTGCAGCAGTATGTTACTGGTTATGCTGCATCAGAACAACTGGAAACCACAATTTGTTCATTTAACGTCTTATTTCGTGAAATATTTTCACCAAGCTGACAGTAAATGTAGACTACTAGATGCTACAAAGATAAGCTATAACAAAAAACAACAGCAGAAAAAGGAAGTTAAGGAAATAGTAAAAACATAAATTAGTACCAGTTTCACTAACAGATGAACGGGCAAAATAAAGAAATACAATGCCAGGATTCTTGTCGCTTATCCTTTTGGTCTGGCAACGATGTTGTGGGATGATCAAGGATCCAAAACTAAAAAGGAAATAGTTATAAGGGTTTATGATGCAGACAAAGAGAGAAGATGAAGGAAGAACCGAACGAAAAAAGTTGAAATGGAGTAACAAAAAAACTAAGTCCTTGACGTTTATGACCTTTTCCTAATATTTAATGACACCAGGGAGCTGGTTCCGGAAGTTTGTGGGGAGTGGGGATGAATGAGAGGATGTTGATTTTCATTTGGTCCGTCTGCAATGCTACAATTTAATACACAGTGGTACAGTTTTTAATTTTCCATCAATATTTCTTAATTTTTTGTCTTTGTATTGCAGAGAATCGTGTTTTAGCATTTCCTTATTAAAAATAAGTGCATATCCTTTTTATAAGTAAAATTTTATATCTTATTGTAGTTTGGGAAAACTTCGAGAATATCTATTTTGTTTTAGTCGAATTTTTATGCTATTCCGAAAGATAAAAATTCTTAAAAATTTGGACGTAAAATTTTTTCCTTGTAAATCTTGTATTCTTTGATATAAAACTTTAGGAATACCTACAGGATTTACATTTTGCGCAATGTTAAAGCAGAACCTTGCACTTCCACATCAACTTTGCCCTGACCTATAAGACCTAAACCTATAAGGATAATACAGCTAGTAAGGTTTCATTCACATAAATTATCTACATCAAAGAAAACACAGGATTCTAATATTTATGCCGTGGCAGGGGGTGGATACAAGTGGAAAGTTTGAAGCGTTGCCTAGAGCGCTTATTGAGGAGTTACTGGAACGTGATCCTATTGATTAAAATGTGTGGAAATCTACACTTCACTGGTCTAATGCCTGTGGGAAGGTAAGGAGGTGTATATGCACGAAATGTAAGTGTGTATGAGCGGATAAAGTGCAATTTCATGCAGCAAGCAACGATCCTTGAATTTCCACAAAGGGCTGAGTGAAAGGATAATTTACACAATATGTTATTTTGTATAATACTCTGTGAATGTGGTACATAATTAGACCTTAAGATGGCGCTTAGTATGTCTAGATTCCTGTAATTTGTAATGAATAATGAAGATGGCGCTCAAAATAAATGGATCTCTGCAATTTCCCAATCAAAAATTTGACTCTTGTTAAAATTTGTAGATTTCTGTAATTTTTTAATTTTTATCATGACATTCATGAATAATTTACGGAAATTTACATTTGCAAGCGCCATCTTCATTTCTTATATAAAATTTTGTAGAAATTTCATATTTTTGTGCAATTTCATGCAGGTGAAAGGATCATTTACACAATATGTTATTTTCTATAATACTTTATGAATGTGATACATAATTAGACCTTAAGATGGCGCTTAGTATGTCTAGTTTCCTTTACTTTGAAATGAATAATGAAGATGGCGCTCAAAATAAATGGATCTCTGTAATTTCCCAAACAAAAATTTGACTCTTGTTAAAATTTGTAGATTTCTGTAATTTTTTAATTTTTATCATTACATTCATGAAAAATTTACGGAAATTTACATTTGTTAGCGCCATCTTCATTTTTTTATATAAAATTTTACAAAAAATTTCATATTTTCTGCGCCACTTGAATATCAATTTCTGAGTTCATTTATTGTACGGTTGAAGTGAAATCACCAGCGGATCTAAGTGTTGTAAAGGAAAATGGTACAGTCATGTTATCCTTCAGATTTCCACCGATATATAGAGGAATATATTATTTCCTTTTGCGTGGTTGACGGCTGACCATAAAGAGGGTGTTAATTTCGGTGTCGTTTGTGCATGTCCATCGCACCATGACTTTTACCAACCCCAAATATAAAATGAAAAGGAAAACCAGGACATTTACACTAATGTACTAGGGAAGAGCAGGGAAATCAAGTCAGTTTTGTTTCAAACAAACCGAAAATACAAGGATAAAGTGCAAGCAGTCTACGCGTAACAACAAAGACCACAGGGTTAACTGAAAAGGGTTGTTCAAGGATGAAGGACTATTGGGAATAGAGCAAGCTAAAAGCTTGACCGAAATGACAAAGGATCACTTAAGATGTGGTTTTTTGGCACAAATAATGCAAATTTTAAACCTGCATAACACAAAATATGATTTTTGCTTTGTTTTTAAGGGTACGGAAAAATTAAGGACTAATTTGCAAAACTCGTTGAATAAGTGTAGAAACAGAAAAATATTTTGGAAAACTTATTCCTGTCCACATATAAATTAAATATAAAAAATGCAAACTTACGAAAATCCTTGCAACAAGCTTTCTTTGACTTTATAAAATTTCCGATTTTCAATAATCCTTCAAATCAAGTACTTTTTCTTTTATCCTCTACAGTCTTATGATCATGAGATTTACAAAACGAAAAATGTGATTCGAAATTTTAAAGTATCTCCTTTTCTTATTTAATTAAAATTTCTATAAGGTGATAATCATAAAGTCCTTAGATATTTTCTTTGTCGGAAAAATAATGTTCCGATTGAATATTTAAATTTCTGTTTCGTTGTTTGTGTTGGAAACGCATAAATTTTCTTCGAACCAACAAATATATCTCGGGATAAAACATGCAGGTGTTAGCTTGCAAGTCAGGATAAGGATAGTAAAATGTTAAACCCTCTAGGTGAGGTAACGGCTGTTTGGACTAGGATTCGAATACGACATGATACTGGAAATGCAAAATGGAAGAGTCTAAAATTCAAAAAGTAAAAAACATTGCATGAACAGGGGACTGCCAACGCGGCGACGATAAAACGTTGACAGATCCTTTTTTTAATATTTCACAGTGTTTGATGATACTCCAATTTTCTGTCAGTTTTTCCAATAACACCGAAACTGTGAATTATTTTCAAAATTTTAAAATTTTCCTTGGAAAACTTTATTTAATTCTGTACTTTGTAAAATTATCATTCAGGTACAATTCCAGGAATAAAATCTCTCTATCCTTGGAAAATTACATTTGAATATCGATGGTAGTAGTGGAAAACAAGGATACTTAGGACAAAGATTTTGCTTTACTGAAAATAGTTCATTGCAACCAAATAACGATTCAAGTAAAAGCCTTAGAAAAATTTACAACTGCAGAGAAAAACGAAAAACTACAGAAATCTCGGAAAAACCAGGACTATTGTAATGTATTATGTTTTGGTAGCACTATAAGAAGAAGTTTCAATATATTGAAGTCGTCGTTTTCGTTTTATTTGCAGTTGTCGCATTTTGTAGCCAAGTTTGTCGAATAGTAGAAATGGAAATGTGGAAACAACAACAACCGCTACAAGGTTTCCTTTATCCTTGCGTGCAAGTCTGTTGTGGCGTGTTTCACGCCTTAGTACTGTCACCATCCTTTTGTAATGCTTTACGAATCGATAAACTCCTTGCATTTTCATTTTGGTTTTCAATTTCAGTTTCATTTTCATTTTTCATCTTCTTCAATATGTACTCAAATCCTGCTTACATAAATAATTGTAGCTACTTCTAAACATTTTTCTTTTCATTCGAGAAGAATTTTTGTGTTTGTTTCTTTGTTGTTATTCTTTTTTTTCCTGGTTTTTCATTTGTCCTGAATTAATTTCAATATGCAAACGTGCAAACTTTTCACTTAGCTTAACACCTGAACAAGGAAACGTGTTTGTTATTTACTTTGATAAATATCTTGCTTATGATTTCACTTTTTCCCCGCTTTGGAAACTTTTTTAATTTTTAAAATTTCCATTCCCCAAACAATTTGAACTTTTACATTTCCACACCGTGCCTTTGCCATTTCCTTTGCCATTGTAACACCTACAACATTATTAACTTTGCGCATTTACACGATTGCAATTTTTACTCAAAACTTTACGACAATTTTTTGTTTTAATCACTTCCTGTCTTGATGTGATATCTTTTGGTCCTTTATATTTTCCTGTTACTTCAATTTTTATTTTTATTGGAAAAACTATTGCAATTTCAAAAGTATTAAGTTCCCTCTTTTTAAAACGTAATAAAAACTGAATAAAAGGACCATACAGAAAAACACATGGTTTCCAAAGGATTCGATAAAGGGAAAACTAAATAACGTAAATATATACTTCTTATGTTGGTTCTGATATCATTGAATCATTGTAAGTACAATATCTTTTTCACAGCTCCTTTTCCTTTTTCTTTGTTAAAGGATAACTAACAATATCAACAATAAGTAAGATTAAGTGAGCAAACGACACCGCTAAGTAGTTAAGTGCTTTCCACGCTTTGCACTGCTTTTTCCAAAACCACACAACCATACATTTGATATTTCCTTGAGGTTTTCCAGCGATACATATACATGAAACAACTTAATACAATTATTATTGCTTTGTTAAGATTATAGTTTCAAGCAAACCGGAAGTATTATTGCCCACCATCATTTAACTTGTAAGTTTTACATTGCAATGAGGAGTATGAAATGAATGAAAGAGTTAAATTCAGACGTGCCAGTCGCGTATTCGCAAAATTCGTAAGTTTTCCACGAGCTTATCCTGTGTGGAAATTGTACGTGTAATAGTAATGGAAGGAAAGTAATGGTAATGGTTGTTTGCAAGGATTGATGGTAGTTTCGATTGGCGTATGCGAGAAGATGTAATGGAAACTCGAGCAGATTCGGGGAAATGTACGAATTGGTTGCAAGCTTGCTAGGACGGATTCGAGTGTGAACTACTTTCGGAACAACGAGTACAAACAGATTCGATTAATCAAGCATCTCTAAGGGAACTGTCTCTATCACAGAGGAAGGAAAGTCATCAAAGTAATCATTGTTTGAAGGTGAACTATTGCAATTTGGGGAAAGAAAGTTTTTTTGAATTTTTTTTTGGGAAATTCCACTCCTATGAGACTATTAATAAAAAAAATTTCAGGCACCATCTACAGTTCTCAATGCAAACGAAAATACTAAGATGGCGCTTAATATGTACAGATTTCTGTAAATTTTAATTAATGTCCCATGAAAATGAAACTTTACTTTTTTAAAATTTTCTAATAAATTTAATTTCGATTGAATTTTATTAATAAATTACATCAACCTACAAATTTTAAGGCGCCATCTGCTGTTTTTAATGCAAATGAATATACTAAGATGGCACTTACAATGTACAGATTTCTTTAAATCTTTATTTAAGTCCCATGAAAAGAGAACTTTACCTTTGCAAGCATTTCTAATAAATGTAATTTCGATTGAATTTGGTATAAATTACATTAACCTATAAATTTTAAGGCGCCATCTACAGTTTTTATTTGATAAGAATATATTTAGATGGCGCTTAATATGTACAGATTTCCGTAAATTTTTATTTAAGTCCCCTGAAAATGAAACGTTACCTTTCAAAACTTTTCTAATTAATTTAATTTCATTGAATTTGGTTAAGAAATTACATCAAAACCTACAAATTTAAGGCGCCATCTACAATTTTCAACGGAAACAAAATATTAAGATGGCGCTCAATATGTACAGATTTCTGTAAATTTTTATTTAAGCCCCATGAAAATGAAACTTTACCTTTCCAAACTTTTCTTATAAATTTAATTTCTTTGAATTGGGTTAAGAAATTACACCAAACTACAAATTTAAGGTGCAATCTACAGTTTCTAATGCACACGAAAATATTAAGATGGCGCTTAATATGTACAGATTTCTGTAAATTTTTATATAATCGATACTTTACCATTCCAAACTTTTCTAATAAATTCTGTTTACATTTGGTAAGAAATTTATAGAAATCTATAAAATTTAAGCGCCATCTTCACGTTGTAATTCAAACGAAAAATATATGCTGTCGCTAAAAATTCCGAAAGTTTAACAAGTGGAAACTTACAAATCTATACTTGGAATCTTCTTCGGCTTTTTATCCAAGTTAAGATTAGATGAAAATATTGCTAAGAAATGAAACAAGCCGATCTGTGAAGGATTGTACATGATATTCCGGAAACGAGACGAAACGAAAATGAAAATATAAAAGATATAAATAATATTCGGTAGGGTGGCGTCCCGGAATAATTCGTAAAGTTGGAAAGATAACACAATAAGAAATATATATATATATATAAACGAAACAGTGAGAATCGTAACAATAAATAGTAAATCGTGACCTGGAAAGAAGGTAAGTAAAAATATTCGAATAAAGAAGAAATGAAGTTTAATAAAATATCAAATCATAAAATCAAATTTTTTTGTTACAAATATATGCATAGGAATGAAAAAAAAACACTTAAAATGATTGTTTTTTCTTCAAGCTAAGGTGAATTTGCTAAGTTTTCCCTCATTTCGTTAATCCTTACGCTTTCTCTTCGATTTCGATCGTCTTGTGACATCACACCAGATTTTGTTTGATCAACTAAAACGAAATCCCTTGGCGTTTCGTTTATTTCCAGCGTTCGTTTACTTTATTTTAACTTTCACGTCACTGCTTCCTCGTTTCCATCGCCCTAGTTTAAATGTCCTTTTAGAAAAACATTTACTTTGATATTGATATTAAACATTGACAAGATATCGAGTCGAGATATCGAGTACTTAATGCGGTGAGGCAAGCGTATAAAAACGTAAACAAACAAAGATAAAATGAAAGTTCGGAAACCCCAAGAAGAAAAAATAAAGATGATGATGATGATGATCATTATTCTGATTGATGATACAAATCGATAAGATTTTCTATTTCCTTTTTCTTAATGATTACTTATTTCATTATTTTATGGCATTGAAGGGAAAATAGAGATGGAAATGAAAAGCGAAAAGGCAATTCCGGCAACCCGCATAACTGAATAACAAGTCAATAAGTTGCTAAGCGAATGAGACAATAAGTCAATAAGTAAACGAGGAAACGAGCAAAACGAGCAGAAAGAAAATGATCATATTGAATCAACACAGCACAGCAAATGAGACCAATGACGAATCTAAATGCGGAACAACGAAGCGATGAAAGGATAATGGGAATAATAAGGATAACTAGTGTAAACAGGTTGACGTAGTGGGATATTGCTCGAATCGCAGAAATAACGTATTAACTGGAAAGATAATCAATAAATAATAAGAAACACAAAATCAGACCGATATGCACATTGGGTTTTTATTTTGAAGGTAAGGTGGCGCTTAAAATTTTCAGATTTCTGTATTTTTTGAATCTGTACTTCGTAAATAGCAAAAATTGAAAATTGAAAATAAAGGAAGTCTGCATTTTTGTAACTGTTTAATCTATTTCTCAACGAAGGCACTACTTAAATTACAGAAATCTACATTTTCCCAGCGCCATCTTAACATTTTTTGAATCTAAGATGGGGCTTAAAATCAGATTTCTCTAATTTTTGAATTTGTACTTCGTAAATATCGAAAATTGAAAATGAAAAATAAAGGAAATCTGCATTATTGTAATTTTTTAATATACTTCTCAAAAGTGGCATTACTTAAATTACAGAAATCTACATTTTCCAAGCGCCATCTTAACATTTTTGAATCTAAGATGGCGCTTAAAATTTGCAGATTTCTGTATTTTTTGAATCTGTACTTCGTAAATAGCAAAAATTGAGAATTAAAAATAAAGAAAATCTGCACTTTTAAAATTGTTTAATCTATTTCTCGACGATGGAACTATTTAAATTACAGAAATATACATGTTTCAAACGCCATCTTAACCATTTTTTGTAAAGTTCTCTAAGTTAGATGACGCTGAAAATATGCAGATATCTGTATTTTAATTATTGTTCTAACTTTTAAGTCGTAAATTCAATGATTGTCAATAGTTGGATTAAATGGAACCTTAAGGATGTTTGCTACAACAAATCGCAATTAAAGGGATTACTCAACTTTTCCATCGGATATGCCTGTATTTATTTGTTCAGTGTTATTATTGCATTTGCTACAAAATAAGAAAAGCAAGCACCGAAGGCGTTTACTCCTGTTCGGGTATCATTACTAAAACACAATGAAATTGCTTCAGCAGTGACTCCTTTTCCTGATGAGCCACGTTATCTGGACAGGGAAACAAAAAGGAAATATTTATCCAACGCAGCATCGATTCTAACGAATTGATGAACGTAATGGATACAATTGCGAACGTAGAAAAAACGTGCGAAACGGGAAAGTGCTTTATTAAGGATTACGATTGCCCAGAGACCGGAGTAAATGGGAAATTAAGGCAACAAGGCAACTGTGCTGACTACATTAGAAGGAAATCAATGAAACAAGCCAACTAGCGAATCATCCAGGGAATATTGATAGAAACAAGGGAGGATATCGCAAAAGAACAAAGTGTAATCCAAAAATATCGAATTAAATGAAATAAATTTAAAATAACTGACATACTTACATAATTAATTGATGAATCGATAACTTGTAGTTTTAAATATGTTGATTTCTGTAAAGGTAGGATAATTACAGGAATCTACAATTTTATAGCGCCATTTAATATTTAAATGTCGAGGAATTTATATTTAGAAACAAAATAAAAAATGATTTTATAAACGCAACAAAACGAACAAAGTGGAAATTAAAAACTTTCTATTTAATTACGGTAATTAATTTAGGCGCAGATTATAATCACAGACGCTGTTGACTCGTAAATAATTGGCCAAACAAATTAACTTAATTATCTAAATTAATCCAGTGCAACGAAGCGCACATCAAAAACAATACCATGAAAAGATTTCCAAGAGTTCCTTGCACAGAATCCTTAGTAGAATTTATAAGGACAAACTCTGCAAGAAATGTAATGAGAAACAAGAACAATCTTTTCGTACGTTGATAAATGAATTAAATGAATAATCTACTTTAGGTCGCTTCATCCTGCATGTCCTTTTTGTTCTTCGTGTTTTCGTGTTGGAAAATGTCGTAAAAATCACAAAACTTTTAAAATCTTAATAAATCTTAGTGAAAATCTTACGGTGTCTTCAGCTTTGGTTTGAAAGGATTAGGAAAAGAAGTTGGACAAGTTTTAAGTAGCTTAATTTAGTTCCATTTCCTCTTCTCATGGGTTAAACCAAAAGTTTTCCGAATGAAAGAAAACTGAACTTAGGAAATCTAGTCGTGTGGAAAAATATTTGCAGGCATTTTCATGAAGAAAATATTTAATAATCAAGGAATTGGTATTTTTGTTATTGTTTTCTATATTGCAAAACTAGATGGCGCTTAGTATAAGTAGATATCTGCACCGTGATAATTGTAATTGATGTTGCTGAAAATATGTAGATTTCTGTAATTATTTTATTTTTGTTTTTGTTTCCATGCCCAGATGTTGACTTGAAATGAAAGAAAACTGAACTTAGGAAATCTAGTCGTGTGCAAAAATGTTTGCAGGCATTTTCGTGAAGAAAATATTTAATAATCAAGGAATTGGTATTTTTGTTATTGTTTTCTATATTGCAAAAATAGGTGGCGCTTAGTATAAGTACAATTCTGTCACGTTATAATTGTATTAGATGGCGCTGAAAATATGTTAATTTCTGTAATTTTTTTTATTTTATTTTTTGTTTTTATGTCTAGATGTTGTCTTGAAATGAAAGAAGACTGAAGTTAGGAAGTCAAGTCATGTGATATTTTTGTTATTGTCTCCTATTGCAAATTAGATGGCGCTTAGTATAGGTAGCTTTCTGTAAATTGATAATTGTAATAGATGGCGCTTAAAATTTGTAGATTTCTGTAATTTGTTTTATTTTTGTTTTTGTTTTTGTTTTTATGTCTAGATGTTTACTTGTTTATCTTTTTTAAAACTTTGAAATATAAAGTTGTTTCCATAGAAAAATGGAATTGAACTTGAAGTATGAGGCACAAGCAGTAAGTAGATATAGACGAATATAAGCAGATGTAAGAGTGGAAGATGTAGATATATTAAATTTATAAAACTAGCCCTACTAGCTTTTGCAGGAGCAGCAGGAAAAGCATAGGATGTTAAAGTCGTATTGGAAGTGAACGTATTAGGAACGCTTTTCAATCAAATTGAAGTAGACATGAATGTACGATGCTGTGAACGGAATGAAAAGCGAATGAGCGAATAGAAAAATGAAAGGAAAATGTTAAGGACCAAGGAACAAATTGATAGCTACGCAGATATAAAGACGACAACGACAAGAAGTGGGAAATGGTGACAGCTCAGCTCACAAGGGTGACGAAATATTATAGCGATCAGTTGGAGGAGGCTCACGAATAGGTAAAATTGGGAAAATTGCAAAAGAGGGACCGAAATGAGGTGGATAAGTGAATGAAATTGGACAAAGGGAGAATAGGAATAAAGCAATATCTACAACGAAATGGAAGAATGGTAAGGACTTCAACAAAGTTTAAGGTGTAAAGTGCAAAGTATAAAGGAATCGGAAAAATTGAAGGAATTGAAGAAAATTGAAAAAAAAATCTTCTTGAAAAATAATTCTTCTTATTGTCCTTTTATCTTTTATTTTATTTATTTCGATTCGTGATTTTTGGAAAGGAAAAATGAAGCAGGAAAAATAAATTCAAACAAATAAAAATATCCTTTAACACGAAAACCGATTTAATGCAAGAAATGTAAACAAAATATATTTTTCTAAGCAAAGAAGAACTCTGACAAATCAAAAAATTCTTTCAAAACTGAAATAAACAAAAAAGAAATGTAAATTAAAGATCCTTTGGAAAATAATTTATTTATTTTCTTCATATTTCATATTTTAAGCTATTTTAAAGAGGATTTGTGTTTCATTGTAAGAAAAAATGAAGCAGGAAAACTAAATTCGAGTAAACCGTTTAACAAGAGAACCAATTATTGGAAAAAGTTAACGAAATATTTTTTTGAGCAAGAAGAAAGTGGAACATAATTCCGATAAATCAAAAAATTCTTTCAAAAACTACAAAAGAAAAAATTATTTTCAAGATTTTTTTGGAATATACTTTTACTTGCAAATCTGAACAGAAATTAAAATTTATTTATTTTTAGTTGTTCTAAATAAAGGATAATTGCATAATAATTTAGAAATCCTTTATAAGTAAGTAAAATAGTAGATTATATAAGTGACACTTTGTGGGGCGAGTAGGAACGGTTGAACGATGAGCGCAGCGAGTCGGACAATTCCTACGAGCCACACAAAGTCACTTATACGCTGAATGATATATACTATTTTATCTCCGAACGCCACTTAATTTAATCAAAATTGTAATAAGAAATGAACAATGTCGAGGTTATGGCATTTGACGTTTCTTACCGCTACGCCAGTTGGGTTGCATAGGACTGCTCTACTGCGTACTGCACGCCGATTGGTCCATTACAGTTAAGCGAGTTGGGTTGCATAGAATTGCTCCACTGCGTACTGCACGCCTATTGGTCCCAAATCACTTTATGCTCCTAGGAGTATAAACCGAATCACTTTATGCTCCTAGGAGTATAAGTTATTATGACTATTCGGAGGCACCATAAAGCTACAGTTATACAGCATGCAACAGTGAATGTAATGTGTCACTTATACGACGTTCGTAGATAAAAATATTGACAGGGGTTTGTATGGCTTAGATTTATGTTTTTTCTCTTCTTCACTTGGATTTTCGTGTATAGTTTCACTGCGTTGCACTTACTCATAATATACTCGTTCGTTATTAAAGTTTACTGCATAGGCAGGCAACTTAATGATCATATTCTGGAACTCTTTTGTAATTGGCTGAAGCCAGGCTGTCGCTAGACGCAAGTCGATAAAAAGATGAGTAACCCGCCTAATAATATAACTTAAACAATAAAATTCAAATTTAATGTTGCCGCGGTTGTACAAATGTGCCAAATTTGGTACATTTTTTTTATTTTTCAATGGTTTTTGGTACCTTGGTACTACATTTTCATTTTAAGGCATTTCTCGTACTTTTTTATTAGATAAGAATATATGCAACTAAGAATACTCATTTCCATTTCCTTGGGTTTTTAGAATATTTGGTGTTCAAGGTCCATTTTAAGTTGTAGAATTTTTATATTACTTTGATTTATATCATTGATAATTTGTATGTTTTGCAATCAATCATTATAGATTCTCTCAATCAGTTAAATATTGTCTAATTTATTTGTGTAGAGTATAGTCCACATTCACTAGAGATGTGCGAATGTGGTTGCCTATGTAATGACTGAAGTTAGGCAACTTTAAATACCATTCTGGTAATACATTTGTTTGTATGTACATTTGTTGGTAAATTTTTCCCGTCTCCCCTCTCTTGGTAGTCATTATGAACGCACCCATAAATGTGACGAGAAACCTTTAGTCCCAGCTTTATTTATCATAAGCCAGGAATTTTAAATTTGTGTTTCCAGAACGTGGCGGCCTCAGTAGACTTTCTCTCAACTAATTTTATCACTGCTAGCTAATAGGTTATGTTCTGGTAAATTGCCGCGATTTTGAAAGACCGGTGATTGATAAGCGAGACAACACCTGCCCCAAGTGAAAGTCGTCTTATTTTTCCATTAATAAAAGTTAAAAGATTTGAGTTCAATCATTAAAAATGGCTGAGAAAATGGAAGATTTGAATTTGCCACAAGCTGCAGTACTGAAAATCATAAAGGAAGCGATTCCGAATAATATTAATGTTGGCAAAGATGTGAAGGCTGCTGTGGCCAAAGCTGCATCAATGTTCATCTTGTACGTGACTTCTCAGAGCACTCAATGTGCTCAAGCTGCCAATCGCAAGACAGTTACTTCGCAGGATATTTTTGATGCTCTTGATGAGACTGAATTTGGACATTTCATCGCGCCGCTGAAGGAAATCTTGCAAGGTAATAAAAGATGAACGAATTTTGCATAGGTACGAAGTAATTTGCAATTTTAGAACACATTGGAAACAAAAAAAAGAAAGCAGCAGAGGGCAAATCAAAGAAAGATAACAATGACGATGAAGAAGTGGAAGAGGAAGAAGAGGCTGAGGATACCGAAAAGGACTAATGAGTCTTTAAACCATTCGTTGTTAATTTAATAAATTATAATTGTTCGAATATGAAATATGTGTTAACTTATTGAATTTAATAAAAAAAAAAAACAATTTTTCAGTACAATAATGCTGTTTCAATTTTATTTTTAAATTATGCGTCAACAAGTTAATAAGTTCACGTGAAAAATGGCATAATTATGAATATCACACTTTCTTATTTGTTGCAATTAATTTTCTTTTCAAAGTGTATTTTATAAGGCCACACAAATTGTGCTCGGCATTGATTTATTATTATATATTATAGAATAAATAGCACCTGCAAATAATCATTTAAAGCGTTTCACGTTGAATTGTTTATTGGTCTACCCTTATTATACGTTCTATTTTTGCCCGGCACATGGGACAGTCTGTGAGTGTTGTTGAACAATTGTAGCAGTTGCAGTAATGTCCACAAGGAATGTAAACTACTTGACACTGAAACAGGCAATTAAAGAAACGAAAACATCGCTAATTCAAATTGAATATATATCTTACTCGTTCATCCATGCATATCACACACTCCAATTCGGCAGTTCCAATATTAACACCCGGGACTGAATATGGAATTGGGGCACTAGCCTCCGCACCTGTTTCGATTTCGGAACTTTCCGGGGCACTTGGTTCCTCTTGAATTCTCTTTGATGTTTCTTCGTACTTCTTATACTTACGTAACGCACTCAATATGCGTTCCCGGTCAGCGATGTTGGTAATGCCCAAATCTATGAGATCCTCTTCATCAATCGCCATCAACGATTCATTGATCTGTGGCAATTTCGCTAACAAGGGCAAATAATTCAATACACCTTCCATTAACAACAACTCTACGAAATGCGGATTCACATTCTTTTGCATTTCGGTTAAACCATCAGGCATTCTGTAAACAAAAACATTTGATTGTAATAAAACTGGAATAATTTTTCACTTTAGGTCGGTTCCAACAAGTTCCAACGAACACAAAATGGTGGAGAAACATTTCTCATTGTAATGCATTAGAACTGGAATGGCTTTGCCCGTGTGCGCGAGGCAGTAAATTTGCAAGTCAGGGGCAACAGAGTGGGTAATTATTTCTCTTCGCACGCCGAATGAAAGAGAAAGCAGATGACATGACGATTCTTATTTTGCTTTCAATAGACGGACGATCATGCTTTTCTTGATTGAATAAATTTAAAATTAAAACCATTATAGTTTGGTATTCAACCTGTTTGAGCGACAGCAAAATATTGATAGTGAAAACTGTCCCTTTCTTAGAGAATAAAGGGTTGCCTAAAAACGAATTTGTCGCACTTTCACGCCATTCCAGCTCGTATACATTTCAATCACAATATCTTTCAAATTTTGACGACGAAAACAAAATGGCGGTGAGACATTCTTACGAAAGAAAACTACATGTTGATGTATGAGCACAATTACCTGTCTAACAGTACTTGATATTGCCTTATCCAAAAATCTTCGGCCTTTTCTTGATTCATCTGCTCTAAATCTTGTAAGGTTGACATCAATTGCCCGCGTCGTGCATTTTGTTGTTCCAACAAATCAAGTAACATATTCGAGAGCTCCACACGTTGTTGTGCTAAATCATTCTACACCCAATAAAAAAAAACCACACATAAGAAAACGGCAGTTATATTAAGAACTACTGAACATGCGCACTTACTAAATTATGATCCACTTGTAATTTACGTCTATTCAATTCAATATTGGTTAAAGTTGCCAACTGAACTTCGACTAGCATCACTTGTTGCACTAAACTCCATGACCGCACATCGCTTTTTTCCAGCAACGCAGCCACAGCCATCTTTTGAAGTTCATCATCTTGCTGCAACGTTTCTGTCAATTCATTGCTACGATTTTCAATCGATTGTAGCAATTCCAGGACATGTGCATTCGATTCAATTTCCCTATAAACGAAATACCTTTCGTGTAACGAGTAAGCGAAAGTGTGCTCGAACTTTGTTGGAACGAAACTATTGAATTACTTACTGATTTAATATAGTTAGAGTAGTTTCTACCCGACTTTGGTCAATTTGTTTAAACTTATTAGTCTCGATTTCTAATATTTGTTTCATTTCATTTAGAATCTGAACCTTTTTAACTTCTTTATGCTCATTTGCAGCACGCAGTAGTTCTTCATGCTCACGTATTTCTTGTTCGAATAGTTGTTGCGGTGGTTTTGTATTGAAACGAAGCAATAGTTGAATTGCTTGACAAGCTGCATATTCAGCTAGACATTGTAATGAATTAATGGTTACGATAAATTCATAAATTGCTTCGACAACACTTACTTTCTCTCAATTGCTCCACCAATTTGAACCTATCCACGTCTCTAGCTTGTTGAATTTTATCCAGTGATTCATTAAATTGGTCTTGTTGATACGACAATTCTGCTAGCAACTAAAATAAAACAAGTATTTGGTTAAGAAAGTTTATTTGTAAGGCGCATGCGCCATAGCGTACAAATATTTGACATTTCGAAGTATCGTTTTTGAATGTGACATATGCGTACCTTTTCTTTATCAACTTTTTGTAAATTTGCAGCTTCGAGTTCTTGCCGCTTTATTTCATCCCATTCTTTTTCAATAGCAAGAAAATCCTTTTGTTTTTGTTCCTAAAAGTCAAACATTTTTATTAAGTAATTTACTAATTTAAAAAAAAAATAACTCTGAATAGAGTACAAGAAGAGAACAGACACAAAAAAAAACTGAAAAACATGCCTTTATCTTTTCAAGATCCCATATTTTAGCCTAGAAACAATAAAATAAGCTAATTAGTAAGCACATCACGTGAAATAAAAAAAAAATGAAATATTAAAGCGGCCTTTGAGTATTATTCTCATCATACACTATTTTCAAATAAATGAAAGACAGCCCCCTTAATAGATCTATAAACAACAAAAACAGAAAACTTTTTGAACTGTTACCTCCATCTGCGAAGTGTAAGACGGAATTTGATTGGATTTCTTCTTATTCGGTGAATCGGTGTCGCTGCAAGCAGTTTCCTTTCTTTCAAAACAATTACAACCTTTGTCTGAAAATTATATTTGTTTTAACAAACTGGATGTTCTTGTAACAGCAAAAGCAACAATAGTAGCTTTCGATTTGTCTTTTGAGCAACCCCTGAGTTACCTGAGTAACTCATTTTAACTGCCCCGAGGCGAGCTCAGGAACAACACGTGAGCTGATGACAAATGACATCTGTTAAAAGTCAGCAAGCTGACGTTCCTGATGGAACAGCAAAAATGTGGACGTTTGCCAGAGTCATCCCAAAATGTGATTTAAATACTATAAACTCACTATATTTTACCACAATATTTCAAAGAGTCTTAATTTTAATAAATTTGCGCCTTGCGCATGCGAGAGCACTTAAAATCTGAACTGCCCCTAAGAAAAAAAAGTAGTGTTTGTGGGCAGCACCGAAATAGCTCCCACAAAACAAATCGAACATGTTTAATTGTATTGGAGCTACACCGGTACAGTTATTAATATCTCTTTTGGTCTTACCTAAACAAATATATTTGAGTATAGTTTCAGTTCCTTCACTTGTAATTTCAATCGGTGGATAAGTAATAACTTCCACATCGAGTTGAATATCTGTTAAGTGATGAGCTTTGTGTAAGGTGCTTGGCAGGTGGAGCAATTTCGGATTGCCTTGAAACCACAGAGATTTGAGTGCAAATAACATACCCAAATCTTCAGGCAATTCGCGTAAATCATTATTGTTAACGTTGAGTATCTCAAGATTTCCTAATGTGCATATTGTAAAAGGCAACTTTTTCAATTGATTTCCTTCAAGGTAAAGCTCCTAGAAAACAAAAATAGTTAAAAAGCGATTTTGTATTGTTAAATTTATGTGGAAAATGGAAAAACTTTACCTTAAGGCTATATAATAATTGTATTTCAAAAGGAAGTGACGAAAACGAATTGTTATTCAAATTCAAAACAACTATGTTACTCAAATCCGATAATTTACCACCACCATCCAACGAATTCAAATTGTTATGCGACAAATTGAGAATTTCCTTTCTAAAAACTTTACACAACGCAAAAATACCTGATGGCACATTGTTGATATCACATTCTGAGAGATCAAATATTGTTTCGGGAGTTTCCTTTGCCTACAAAGACATCAGATTATTTCATCGTAATACACAATAGAAATAAAAACATTTGTAGATACTCACCAAGTAAAGTTTATGTTCCAAAAGTGTTTTGTTCTCTTTCTTCGTTTTTCTAAACATGAAGTTAAACATATTTCGAATTTATTGATTACAGTTTTTGTCACATTATAGCTAAATGAAGAAGGCACAAAATACTGTAACAAATCCCTTTATTCAACAAGCCACAATGAGATTCACTTTTGTGCAGTAATTTTCGCAATGCGTAGTAAAAACATGAGACATATTACCAAGCACTGTTTTATCTCAATTAATCAAATCAATTGAATGCATTTGTAAGCGTAAACACATGGTAATTTAGTCTGGAAAAAGTATTGTTTTGGAATTGATTTTTTTTTATAACAGCGTTTTTGTTTGTGCTTCTCGTTCGAGTGTTTTTATTTGTTCTGTTTTCTTTGCTGTTCGAGCATGAATCACGTTTACGTTTTTAGAAAAGCGTCTAGCCGCAGCAAGATCATGACCAATCACAAAAGCGTTCCACAATATGATCATTAAGTTGCCTATCTATGATCTAAACCGAATGGGGTATCGGCATGGCAATACTATAAGTAAGTGCGACGCAGTGAAACCTATAGACGAAAATCCAAGTGAAGAAGAGAAAATAGATAAATCTCCTTTTCAATATTTTTTACATAGTGTTTTGCGTGTTTTGTTATTTGAGTTTTGAGGCCACCTCTACCTTTGCAGTGAGAGTGTTTGTTTCCGGTACTTTTACCCTTATAATTCTACCCTTCATGAGTTCCACACCTGAGGGTTATTTTTTAATTGCCAGTGATAACAAATAACAAAACACTATATAAAAAATATTAATATTGAAAAGGGGTATGGGTGTATGGCTTAGATTTATCTATTTTCTTCATTTTGATTTTCGTGTGTAGATTTCACTGCGTTGCACTTACGCATTGTATTACCATACCAAGGTAGGCAACTTAATGATCATATTGTGGAACGCTTTTCTGATTGGTCATGATCTTGCAGCGGCCAGACGCTAGTCGTTTTAGATCGGCGCTAATCGCTTCCAGTCGTCTTGTTTGTCAAAATCAGCTGATTATTTTATTTTACCATGTTTGCTTACACGTGTTTCATTCAATTATTGGTAACGTTGGCAATTCCAATAAAACATATCCAATGCTATTAAAATGTGCTAAAAACGTAATGTATACTTGAAAATACGTTAGTAATCTGAAATGAAGAACTTCAAATATTTTAAAACCTTGGGCGTTTTGTAAATAGGGCCTTACATAATTAGAAAAATTACTGCCTTGATTTGATGGCAAAGTTGATGCAGCAGCCTTTAAAAATTACCACAAAACAAGAAATATTGATTTTACCCTCCCTCTTTGGGGGTTTAGCTCGAAAGCTCGTCAATATGGGTCACTGACCAAAATTGTCAATTGAAAGGAAGTAAAAAAAAAAAGAAATATTGATCAACAAATGATTGAAAGGATAATAGGAGAATAGATTAATAATACTTATGAAATTTGTGTAATCTATTTGATATTATCGCAAAAAAACTTCATTTGAAGATAGGGTAAGTACCGAATTAAATCAAAATTGGAGCATGGATGATGAATCGCATGATGCAATCTTTAGACCAATTTCACGAGTGGGAGGGCGGGGGGGGGGTCATGCAATGCTACACTACATTGTAAATACGAGACATTCATCATTTCTTTCCGTACAGGGTGTATGGTTTCCGTTCTTCTTGCACTTGCACTGATCGACGATTCAATTATCTAACAACTAACAAAGTGTTTTTTTTTTCTTCAGTAAATAACACAAATCAACGAATTAATCAACTCGTTACAGGTAAGAATCGTCTATAATTAATTATCAGTTTTCCAGTTAACAATATTAAACATTTATTTATTGATTTATTTTATTGCAATTATTTTATAATTTAATTATAGATACAATTGTTGCGTTTTGCTTCTACAAAAATATGTTTAACATACGAGTTTACGTTTTACATTTACATACAGTTTTACTAAATTCATTTAGAAATGTGTATATTTGTTACAAAACATTATTATTCTACCTATTCATAGGCGCCGACTTTATGATTTTCTCAGGGGGGCCGGGTCCAGAATAAGAAAAATAGTAATACGAATTTAAAAAATAAAACCGAAGTTAAGACATTTGTTTAACATGTATCTCATACATTTGGTACCTACTATATACATTTCGGTCCACCAATCACGGTTAACATTCAAATTTACCGCTCATTTGGGATTAATTGCAAAATGGTTTTTTCGCACTTGGCGAATTGGAGATTTCTCATGGGGGCCCGGCCCCGCTATATTGGCGCTCAGGGGGGCGGAGCCCCCCCCCCCAAGTCGGCGCCCTTGGAAGTCGCAATGTACTGCAAATAAAATGTAGACCAAAATATTTACTTATCATAGGTACCTACTTATGGAAAGTTTAAATAATACTAAAACTGATAAATAATTAATAATAATTAACCTGTTCTTAAAATTGTAATTGAAATCTGACTGTAGCTCGCAGAGACGCATAGTAGCTCGTTCCCAAATTTGTAAAATGAAAGAAATTGCCTTGATAAATTGATTTTTTAATGAACTCTATTAACTATAGAGGTCTCTGACCGTAATTCGCTCATGCATTAATTAGAAGAAGTTTTATATTACCATAACGGAAAGCTAAAGAAAGCATACTTACCTGGCGTAGGGGTTACCGTGATCAACAAGGCGGTTCCCCCAGGGTGAGGCCCTTCCATTGCACTTCGGCTGGGCTGACCCCTGCGATTATCCCTAATGTGGA
>JARJEB010025042.1:0-13200 GCA_030264535.1 Liometoxenus newtonarum
ATTTTACGATCCAGGATGGTTCAGGACGATTCACCTAAGACTAGTGAATTACTACTTGTAGCCCACTCCTGGATTGTGGTCCTTAACTGTCCAGTTCCAGGAATCAGGAGTAAATTCCTGTTGCCCCTATTTCGATTCGACGGTGGACATCTACCAAGGAGTTGTTCAACCTTTTTAGGGGAGTTTTAGATTGTTACAGGAAGTTTCGGAAATAACAGGAATTATTATATTTTCCATCGAAGACTGAGAGATAACCATTTTTGGACCACACATAGGTGTCTGCTCTCCTTGTCCCATTTTTATTTGAGGTTTCTAATCAGCAATTTGGAGATTTTACGATCCAGGATGGTTCAGGACGATTCACCTAAGACTAGTGAATTACTACTTGTAGCCTGGACTCCTCGATTGTGGTCCTCAACTGATGCTAGCTTAGGATTTCTCTCAATTCGTGTAAAAATTTGGAACTTTGGGCAAATATTTGGAATAAACATATATTAAGAGCTCACTTCCAAGTTATGTTCTGCTAGTTGCCTAGGTTAAAAGCTCTCCCGCGAGCTAAGCGTCACAAAATGGCCGACGAACGCGGCAAACGGCAGATGTCAGTCGACTTCAAGGACTTAGTGGAGTCCATTATTGTAACTTGGTGTCAGTTGCGCAATGCATGCCGGGAAAATGAAAGCGAGCCAGATATCAGCCTTTAACGCAATGGTTTCTGGGACGGTGGAGTAGGAAACCATATTTTTCAGTCGTCGTTGTGCATAACCACTTATAGCAACTGCTGTCGGGGAGTTAGCTATATAGTAAACAACGTACACACAAATTTTTGTAAATTATAAATTTCTCATTCGTGGATACTCTCAAATGTTACACTTAAAACCAGTGTAATTGCGTGCGTCGTATGATTCTAAATTTACACTTCATTTAATTGTCTCTAATTATAATATTTAGCGCGCAAATAATCGGGAGAATCGTTTCAAGAATATAAATTATCGTGTGATCGTATGCCACTTTATTATTGTAAATTTCAACGATAAAGTAACGATTATACAATTATATTT
This sequence comes from Liometoxenus newtonarum, assembly GCA_030264535.1. Classification (NCBI taxonomy): domain Eukaryota; kingdom Metazoa; phylum Arthropoda; class Insecta; order Coleoptera; family Staphylinidae; genus Liometoxenus; species Liometoxenus newtonarum. The sequence continues at coordinate 1,059 of JARJEB010025042.1, forward strand.
TGTGAATGTGTGTCTTTCATTCGTCGTCGTCGTCGTCGGTAAGATTTATCGAGTTAAATTCGAGAAGGACGTCGTTGTCGTACGTTGTTTGTTTCCCAATCGGTTTCGTGTGTTTCTCTCCGTTTTCTCTACAATTTTAAATCATTAAATAAATTATTAAGTGCATACTGTGGATGTGGAGTATTTTAATCTTATACAAATTGTAAATTTAAAATTGTTACTAAACGCTCTGAAAGTATTGTTTGGCAAAACTCACCGGCAAATTATAATCAGCATTAATCGACTAAACATCGAAAATTGATTAAAATTAATCGTTTGAACATTCTTGTGATGGTAATAATCACACTCGGAAAACGTCCGGAACAACATAACCAGACATGCAGGTTCGTTTAATGCATAGATTAAATTTTGATTGCATTTAAATTTATTATCAATGTCCTCCTAACAATTCATGTCCTTAGCGTATTAACTGTTTATTCTTTTATATATTAGATTATATCGCATAAATAGGTATACCTATCGTCCCATTTTTATGATTTTATTGATGTCGTAAATTTGAAACTGCCACCGGTTATGTTCAAAGATTGTTGTTGAAAGTGTTTTGTGGTACTTTGTGATTGTGCATTTTACAATACAATATTTACAATCGTTTGACTTACAGACTTGAAGAGTCGGCAAGAGAATTTTAAGTGTTTCACGCAGGTTTATGCATGCAAATATCGTGTTTATAATTTGGGAAATTAAAAACAAAAAATGCAAATACCAACCATCGTTAAACGTCTGACTTAAATTGCGGACTGCGGGAACTGGGAAGACGTGTTTACCACCAATGATAATGTTACGACACTTTATAACAATGAATCTTATTGTCTACGGACGACCTTGGACCATAAAACTTCAATTTATTGCATGGTATTACTGCATGACACTGATAACATTTATTTTGGCAGAATTCAGCCGTGCTTTTAGCTTTTTAGTAGACAAACACTTTCTTTAAGTTTTAATGTTCTCTGGATTGGAACAATTTTCATGATAATAATTGTTTCAGGTGTTTTGGAAATTGAAAAGAAGGGGCTCCATTTGTGAGCCGATGATATGCAGGCATTATGGCGGGGAAGCCTGAATTGTCGGCGGCCCCCAGTGTCCAGAATGTCGTAGTCTACGTGTCTAACGATAATTTCGCTCAGGCTTTTGCAGTCAATCATCATGCACAACCACAACAAAATGAGGGTATGCAACAACAGCATCACCACCATAATCATCAGCAACAACAGTCATCAGAAAATGGTACCAACAATACCGGTCCCGGTCCACCGATGGCATTCGCCACCGGGCCGCCACAGTCTTATAAGAACGTGGCCCCCTTGGTCCCAAAAATCTATCCAGATAAATTGCCCCAACATCAGCAGTTGCATATGCATCAGCAACAATTGTTGGAGTCGCAAACACAATTCAATCATCAACCAACGTCGGGCTATTTTACCAATCAGGCTGTGATAACTCACCAGAACGGGTTCCCCCATCAGCCCGCGTTTAATAATAGTAAAGACAATAAGGGTGCCTCCGTAACATATTGTGAAGATGCCGTGGCAATAACACATCAACATCAACGGACAACAATTAAAGATGAATATCATCACCATCATCAAGTTGATCCTCCCACAGGGTATGTCGTGAACGTGATGGGTGGTGAAGGTACCGCCACAGTGCGTTCGTGTGATTCTGTCCGTTCCGAAACGGCTGAATCAAGTTGCAGCAGCTTGTCGTCAGCGGACGATGGTATGCTGATGATGCCTAATAGCAATAACAATCTTCCACCCCAATGTGCGGATGCAATGAATATGGTTGTGTATGATAGTACCGGTACGGGTGGCAATGGTGCCGCGAGTGGTGTTAATGTGCGACACGGTGTTGTGGTCTCGGTCGGCGGTGGTCCACATCCACATGCGACTAGTGCAGTTACAGTTAGTGGTGCGCCAATTATTACCGCTTCTTCATTGAATGTCGGTAATAATCAGCAGAGTGTGCCCGTCCCGCACGGTTGGAAGCGGCTGATAACGGACAGCGTCGTAATCTACATAAGGTACTACAAAACACTTGTAAATTATAACAAATACATTGTATACCTTGTGAAAAAACTGCATCACGCAGAGCATGAAACTTGTAAAAGCTGAAGAGGCACGAATGGCACGTTTTGCCAGTTTGTGAAATTCCATGCTTAATCATTCCATGGTCAAATTGGTAAAAGCCGTCATAATCACCAACGTTTTCGTTACAATGAAGCCACTGTGGAGTCAAAAATGTGTAACTTTGTGTCTTGTTTTTTTTTCTTCTTCTCTCAAAAACGCAAAAAAGGCGGACGAAGATCATAAATTCTGTTCGAATTTTTGAAAGATTTATGAGGACCCTTAGCTTTAGTTGCAGCGACACTAAGAATAGTTTAAAGAGACAACGAGACATGAAACCGCTCAAACAGCTGTCTTTCCTCAAAAGTACCCTATACAATCTTTTAGTTTAGTAGGGTGAACTTTCTTTCCATACATGTTTTACCGAAAGTCTTTCTGAAGCTGAATCAAGAAGGGCATTTTAAATACATATGTAACAAACGAAAGACGAAGTTTATCCAGAACCAGAACCAAAATCAAACTGGCTTTTATCTTATATTTGTTACAAACAAAGAAACTAACCTTTTGTGAGAACAAATTGTGAATTTCAAAACAAAATGTAAACTTTAAACGAAGATCACTTGAAATCTTTCAATAAAAAGCCAAATGTTATCGTTTCTGTCACCAATCCCGAATTTATTTTGTACCTGGATGTAACGTTCTAGTTTTGCTTTATATTCAATAGTAGAGACCAGGAGTTGTGAAAGTCATGAGTGGCGCCCATTTTGGGTGAGTCGCAAATGTAGTTGAAATATGATCTCGAATTTTAAGCGAATTTTCAAACGTGGATCTCGGCCCGCAAACGTTTGAGAAATCCTGGTATAGACTAATTAATAGCGTGATATTCGTGACACAGGTCGATTTATACTCTTTGGATTCTTGCTTCTTGATGTGTCGCAAAAGATATTCCTTTCTCTGGTTTTGATTCGCTGTCGTATCCGCTGGCTTGAAAGCAATCATGAAATGCATGCATATAGTCACCACAGGACACCGCTTTCTAATTGAATTTCACATCTTTAACATGTGTCCATGTTTTCTGTATATTTACTATCTACAGAGTGTTTATTTTTTCATTGAACATGGCATGTGGTGTACGCAATGTTCGCAGTGAAAATAAACGAGTCAAACTCATGGCAATGGCGATGCACAGTAATCATCAAAATAGCTCTCACACTGATGCACTGACTTGTTATCGTGGTGTGTCGTCCAACACAGCCCCACTTTCTCCCCATCCGTCGGTGTGTCTTTAGCTATACAAATCCACACTGCCGTGTGTTTGACGCTAGCTATACAAATCCACACTGCCATGAGTTTGACGCATTTTAGCTGCGAACATAGGACATGCTATGTTCTACGGTGAAATAAACGCACGGTATATGTATCTGTTCTTTGTGGCATTTACGTTGCACATAAACAGACATCATATATGAGCCTTCAGCAATCCAAGTAACAGATCAGAATCAACAGACACTTATAAAAGCATAAACAATCAAAACATATGAACGAACCGAACTTCAGCATTTAACGAAGTATAAAAAATGACAACCAACTTTCACCGATAACTTGTCTTTTTATAGGTGCTACTGATTGAACTGAGCTGAATGAACGAACAGACAACGTTTCTTCTCATTCAGGCTTGCCACAAAAAGTCATTTAAACTAATAAATTACTTTTACAAAACGTGTGTAACCATGTAAAGTGTATAAATTACAGACTTATAGGTTTTATTAATGCTTAAATAAATTACTTAATTTATGTTGGTTTAAATAAGTCGAAAACTAATTGGAAACGATTTTAAACGAAATTTAGATTATGTTTATAATAACCAATAACAGATAAAATTTTGCAACCTTTCAAGTCCCCACGGTATCAAAAAAGGATTTAATTTTAATTGGTAATTGCTAGCAATTGAGTTATCTTGTAACCCCCACATCCACGGATTTCCGGACCTTGCTCTGAACCATTAAGCTACGGAGGAGATAAGAGTGTGAGTAAAAAAGTAAAAATGATTACGATTTGGTTTTCCTATTACTGAACAAAAAACGCTCAAATATCATTTCCGGAGAAGTTATATCTTGTAGATATGGATTTGTTCTCCGGGTTCTCGTCTAACTCATTCCGCTAACCAAAAAAAAAGTAGAATTCTTTTGCTGCCGCTACCCTGATTGAATCGCATTATATTTAAGTGCCGAAGAGTTACTAGAGTTAGGGGTTTTATATTCGACACCACTATTAGGTTAGGGGGGTTGCTTGTATAGGTATAGTACTAAAATATGGTATTGAAGGCACCTTTACGTTCGTGCTAGGGTTTTATTGCGCAAATAATAATAGAATTGCCGGTTATAATATAATACGATGATAAGAACAAGAAGAAGGTTCAGGGGGTTGGAATGTAGGGTGCAGTGGTGCAGATTCAGCAATTCAACGATATGGGGATTTTAGATACAGAATTCTATAGAGTTTAGAAACTGGAAATCGAGATCGAATTTTTGTCACTCTCTTTCAAGGTTTCAAGCAAAGGAAGCAAAATACAGGGTGTCCCATCCAATTGTCATGAAATAGTACACACTGTATACTTCAAAATATTTTTCGCGATGCTGCTCAAAAAATTAAGAGAACTTGTTATTTTTATTTTTCGTTTATCTCTAACCGTTTGTTTAGACGTGATCAAACTATTTCATGACAATGGGGGGACACCCTGTATTCTGTATATTTGAATTGTATTTTTAAGTCGGTTAATGCATAATAATGTCGATGCTGGACAAATAGCTTATGAAGAATTCGTCTCACTGGCTTGAAATGTTGTTCTTCGACTAGACTCGCTATAACTCCGTAGCTCAATTGGTTCGATCGATGTTACAGTAACTAATAAGTGCATATTAGTACTTACGAACGGAAGGATAAACATTAAATTCGGTTAATCGTCTTAAAAAATCACTACTTCCGTCAAAATTAATAATCGAACAAAAATTGAAATTATGTTTAACCAACCAAAATGACGTATATTTAAGCTAATATAAAAGGATTAAATTTTAAATATTCAAATCAAGTCAATAACAAAACCACTTTACAATTGAAATGAGACGTAGTATGATTTTTCTTCTTTTTATTTTTCTATAATTTTTTGCTATGGCCGAAATTCGTTCGGCTTATTCCTCTGACTATTGTAAAGCTTCCCCTGTAGTAAGCAATTCTCGTGGAGCAGTTCGCAATTGCGTCGAAATCTTCGACAGCTCTCTTTCAAATTATCCTTGATCGTTTCGATATGGACCAAACGGCTTGAGTGCATCACACATGCTTCGGGAGATTCATTATTCCCGCTTTTCTCACAAGTCCGTTCAATTTCACGTGATTTTTCAATCAATTTCTTCAAATCGGAAATGATGTGCATTACGTCTTCTGGTATCAATTTGATGATGTTGATTACATATGAAAGGAACTTTTCATCGATCGATTGAATCACACGCGTGCTGAAATAATTCAATATATCCCAAAGGCCTTCGATGATGGCGTGTATGTCGTCCATGAAAACAGTCATAAATTCTTTCTGCGTCTTCCACGAATATGTTTTCTTATTGCGTTTACTCATTATTTTTTTATTTGATGCTTGGTTAATGTTTTTTTTTTTTTTGGTTCACTGAATCAATTTAAATTTGAAAATGGTTTCATTTACATGTCGACGTGTTCATTATTCATTTTTATCTCGGATATTAGCAGATATTACCAGAAATTTTGAACTAGAAAAAAATATGAGATGATACTGGAAACCTTACAGAAACGTCTACAGTTTTGACGCAGTCATAAATTTCACTTTTCAAAATTGTGACTGAACAAGACCCCCAAGGGACGAATTTCATTGTGATTCTCATTTATACAAAGGCACAGCAAACAATCATATTGAAACTGAACCGGAACGAATGTTCTTTCAAAAATATAAGTTAGGATTAGGAATAAAAGGGTGCGTTTGGTTTGACGCTCTGAGAACTCCGATCGAGCTCAGTTTAACTTCGAGCGATCATTTCGAAGTTCTCAGGCCAGAGAGATCGAGCTCGTCGAGCGGATATTTTCCACATGCGCATTGCAAATCGCTAAAAGCACACCCGTTGCTAGGCTCCGATCGCTCAACCAAGTTCCAACCCAAACGTACCCTAAGAAAAAAAAAATCAAAAATCCCATATTTTGCCTTAACAAAAAGTAGGTAAAAACTTTTTTACTTATAACTACGTGCGAAGTTGGTTCTGTTCTTGGTTTTAATGTTTAAAAAACACGATAAAAAATCGAGGAACTTAGAAGAACTTATTCCAACAAAAGGAAAAGAAACCTTGGAACGTGTTGAAAGAGTTAATTACAAGTGTAACCAGTCAGTATATAAGCTTCGTTTCATGTTCAAATGAATTGAAACGATTTCTAACCTTTTTAAGCCTTTCTTGGCGTTGCCTTCGTTTTGTCCGAAGTTGTTGGTTGTTGTTATTGTTGATGCTGATGTTGATGTTACTTTCGTCTGTTTGTGCTGCCATCAGGATTGGATTGAATTGAAATAGATTGAATTGAACGGTTTGCAAGAAGGAATGCTTCCTTAAAAGGCCTGATACACGCGGACTGGTCTCGTGTCGGAGATTTTTACTTTTTCTTGATACAACATGTAACAAAGAAGAGAATGGATGGAAAAAGTAAATGAAGACAAGACAAGAAGAAGGCTAAACCAAAAGATACAAAATTTATTGAATTTATAGAACTTAATTTATCCTCTAAAAGTTTTTTTTTTGGTTGTTAATGCGTTTACTTAATTATTTTAAATGAATTAATGTTGTCGCCACTTTGTGAAGCTAGAAGACTGAACTAATTGTAATTTGTTTTGTTTCAGGTAATTATTAAAAGGCCAGGACATTAATTAATCACATTTTACGAACGAAGAATGGGCGATGAATGAGAAAGGTGGAATAATTAAGGGTGGTTTGTTAACATTCAACCTACACACACACACACACACACACACACACACACACACACACACCTACATTAATTCAGAATATGAGTCTCTGGAGGATTCTCACTGCAGTTAGTAAATGCTAAAGTGTCAAGGTAAATGTATTCACTTCACAACCCCCAAATATTGGAAATTCCAAATTAATCGAATATTTAATTATTTTGCGCCTATTAAATATTTACATGAATAAAGTTTTAAGTAAAATGATGAACATTCAAACGAAATTGATTGAAGTTGGAATCAAATGAAATCGAATATATCAACTTGAATCATTATTGCTTGGATTAATTGCAAACTACGCCTTTTTTCCACACGCTATCAACATGAACTCATCAACAAACAACGAACAAAAAAAAGAAGCAATTTTATAAGCGAACTCAAACGATGAACTTCTACATTATTAAGCACGCACATGGCAAATTAAATTTAAACTTCCTTCATGGTGTTCTTTCTATAAGGTAAAAGGATCAATTGAATTTTTGGACTGATAACTTTAAAAGCTGTTTGTATTTGAAACGTAAGATTGAAATATCTCTCATGCCTTTAAAAAAGGGCAATCTTCGAAAACGCTCTCTCACGAATGTTAAAACTGAAAACCTTTAAAGTTTACTTTCTAAACTGGATGAATAGCAGAATACCAATGGCAAAAAGTTAAAGATTTATCGCCTGTCGATTGCATTCTTTGAAAAAACTTTTAGTAATCTTCAGAAATGAAAAGTGGAGCAGGAGCTTAATGCATTTACAAAACGTTTAGTGGTTTTATTATCTCTAATTATTTTCCGTCTAGGCCTCAATTTAGAAATCATAATTATGTTTGTATCACCAAAAATTGAAAATGATGACGATGTCATGTAATGCGGTTAAATAAAATGAAATGTGACAAATTGATGATTCATTAAAATTTTACGAGAGTTTGAATTTGATTAATGCTGGGTATATGAATGCAAATTGCGGATCGTAGACGATTTTAACAATTTTATTTAAATCTATATTTAAATTTATACAAAATGACTCAGATTATGTAATTAAAATGTATATGTATGTCTAACAAAAACAAGTTGTAACATTTATGAGGCTTCGTTTTAATTTTAATGTTGCGCATGAAAGTACCAAAGTATGTGGAAGTTCTCTATGCTATGCACCAAGTTCAACTATACCACCGTGTTATTTTGTTGTTTGTTTTCAATTATTAGTTTAAATATCAAATATATTTACAAATATCACCCAATTAACTTAATATTATTGACGCAGAACATTATCCCAGTGGCTGTGGATGTGATATGTTGAAGTTAAAGAAAATTAAAAAAGTTAAAGAAAAATAAGAAAATAAAATTTTGACAATTTTATTTAAATCCATATTTAAAATTATACAAAATGAGTAAGATTATGTAATTAAAATGTATCTACCTAACAAAAACCAGTTGTAACATTTATGATGCTTCGTTTTAATTTTAATGTTGCGCAAGAAAGTAAATTAATTATTTTACTGTTTGTACTTCATTCTAATAAAATTACAAAGACGCCACTTGATTTATTTCTTCAGTCAGTGTGTTTTTGTTGCTGGCTGGGGCGGCACGGCACAATGTTCTCTTTCTCAACAATGTATCTGCGTATGTAGAAGTAGATAAAGCGAACGACCTCGAGTGAGCTTCGTCGCGAGCCCGCGCGAGCATACCTATTATAAATTACCCCCTTGAAGGGTAATAGCGCAAACGCATAAAACTCGCGCTCCTTATAAGATCAATAATATATATATCGGTGAGTCGGCGGAACGAGAACGAGCTACTCACTAGTGACTAGCTCTATACATATGTATAACATAGTGTAGTGTAAGTTTGGTAGAAAGAGGAAAGCACCAAGTCAAGCAAAAGCAAAGCTTCTAGCACTGACTACGTACTATTATGTGACGTGTCGTGTTGGACTTGGACATGGACATGGACATGTTCACGTGATGGTTTGGTGTTTGTGCGTTTTGCACCCCTTGACACCCAAACGATTCAACGCTTTCTTCTTTCAACCTAATCGTGAATCATACAGGGTGTTCTATATGTCTACAATATTAAAAATTGAAAGTGGGATTTTGGAACGACCTGTATATGAATACAATTTACATATTCAATCTTGCATATTTGTAATGTCGTTTGCATTATTTGGTGTCATGTTAGGTTAGGTTCTTTGATCGTTCATAATGTCGATGTTCAGCGTCGTCTTCGCGCTTGTCTATCCTCATCACATTCACGTCTCGATTCTCAATTTGCTAGAGCGCAATGCGATTTTCAACAGGACCGTATTACAATACCCAAATAGAGCAGTCCAAGATGCTGTCATTATGCCCACCTCTCCCACTCTAAATGCGACCACAGGAGTGAAAGACGCGAGTTGGAAACTCTTTGTCTGGCTCGTTTGTGTTTGACTATGTGGTCGTTTTTGAGCCCACTGAACTCCCAGCATGTAAACAGCTCTTTTCGACTGCGGTCTATTGATATGCCCTAACCTAACTTACCTATGACAAAAATAAATCCGATACTGTTTTGATTGGTGTCTGCCTGTCTAAGTTCCTTACTTAGACTTAGATACTTGTTCCACCGTTTCAACATTACCCGGATTGCCATACTTCGTGCAAAACGTATAAATGTAAAGGTTTACTTGCTGACAGCCAGATAATGGTAGATAATGGCGCAACCGTCTGTGCAGACAGATACATCACGATCGAGTGTATCTAACGAGACCAATGAATTTCAAAGTTTCATTTCACTCTTAAAACAAGAGAAAAAATCAAGAAATTTGAGCAAACACAAAATGACGACCACAATAAAGAAATTTGCATATTTGCTTGCTCACTCTACATTCACACATTGTTTACTACTCCACGACCACATCATTATTTATTTTTGTCTTCTCCACTCCTGACTGCATTATAGAATTTTTGGAATTTTGAATGACAAACAGATGCGGTTGCAATTGTGTGCATAGATATTCGTCACAACACAACCACAATCCATTTTGTTCCTTCCACGTAAAAGTTCTCATTTAAAGTGCAAGATAAATAAAACATGACGCCTCTGACTCGTCGGGGACAACATTTGATATTTAGAAATGAAGAAATAATAAATAATTTATGACCTGTTCTGACTTATTAGTGGTTTACGACATTTTTGCGTTATTAATAATGACTTATTAATAAGTTGAATATAATTATTCACCTAAAGAAAGAACGTTTTGAAAAACTGGTTATAATAAAGTTGCATTACCTAATTAAATATTTATATGTACATTTAACACAACACATCAAGAAATTGAAATAAATTCAATTTTATTATCATTGAAGACTTCTTAATGCTTGAATTTATTCTTTCAACTTTTTTTCTGTAATTTTTTTTTATACTTTTATACCAGGTTGTAGGGCATACGAGTGAACATACATGATATATCATTTACATGAAAATAGGCAATAATTTTCCGCGTCTTTTGATATCACTTTATAATTACATTTTTCATTTATAAATTTTTGATAAAAATAATTTTGTCGTTCTCAAATATGAGCGGCCAGAATATTTGTGAGATTGACAACGTGTCAAGCGTGGCCGCTCATATTTTAAAAGTACAAAACTATTTTTAATATTGTTAATTTAATGATGTGGAGCAGGAATATGCAAAAACATGATTTACCATTTAAATTTGCTATGTTCACCCTTAGGTCCTACCACCCTGTATAGGCAGCATACTTATTTATTTAAATTTAAATTGGTAGGTAATTCCGAATTTATTTTAATCAGATGGAATTTTAATAATTCTTGTTTTCCGATTATAAATGATCGTCGTTTGCATATTGATAAAAATAATTCAAGCGGCTTCAACTCTTCGGTTCCGTTGTATTTTCTATAAATTTATATTTTTGTTTTTACCTTTAGTACATTAGGTATACATAAATGAATTCGTGAATTAATTTGTTTGGACTGGACAAAGTGTAAAAGTGCACGAAACCGAAACCTGAAAAGTTAGGGCATTGGTAACACATTGCGTGCACATGTCCCTTTTCGTTTTTTTTTTTTTAGTATTTTCCGACTTGCTACACTTTTCGGTCAAGATAAAAATACCCTTCTAAATTGTGTATAAAACCGGTGGTGCGGTGCGGTGCGGTGGTTGTTATATTTTACTTACGGGAAACCCTTTTTAGCATATTCGTTCATGTCGTTGCGTTTGCATGCGGATAAGAAACAAAAAAAAAACTAACATGTAAAACGCGATGATATGCCTAAAACTTAAATGCATATAGGGTAAAAACACCAGAAGGTGATTCAGTTAATAAATATATGTATTATGTTGAACAACCCCAACAAATATGACTCAGTACACAAACAACGAGGTACTAGAAAATATTCAAAAATTTAAAGAAAACTAACGAAGCAAGATAAAACACTTTTCTCTTCAGCCAAAGTTATTAGTTGCACTCAAATTTTTTCAAGTAAGTTTATTTTATTGCCTAGAGAGGTCTTCAGCGCTAAATGTTGTGTTAGTTGAGTTGAGACACCATATTGATTTAAAAAGTTGTTTTAAAATGGCGTCGTTTCTAGTAACTTCTAGGGGATTTTCATTTTCCCCTGAAAGACAATGTTTTGGCCTAGCCACGCCCCTTCACTACTTTCGCATCGCGTTTTGAATTTAATCACTAATCAGCGGTTTTGAAATCTTGAGCCTTCAGCCAAAGTTATTAATTGCACTCAAATTTTTTCAAGTAAGTTTATTTTATTTCCTAGAGAGGTCTTCAGCGCTAAATGTTGTGTTAGTTGAGTTGAGACACCATATTCATTTAAAAAGTTGTTTTAAAATGGCGTCGTTTCTAGTAACTTCTAGGGGATTTTCATTTTCCACTGAAAGACAATGTTTTGGCCTAGTCACGCCCCTTCACTACTTTCGCATCGCGTTTTGAATTTAATCACTAAGCAGCGGTTTTGAAATCTTGAGCCTTCAGCCAAAGTTATTAATTGCA
>JARJEB010025049.1:0-22804 GCA_030264535.1 Liometoxenus newtonarum
AGCGCTTTGAAGGTACATTTGCTATCTCATAATATTGTAAAGAAAAGAGTAGGTAAACGAACAAATCGAAGAGACTGCATAAAGGGAGGACCAGCAGCAAGTTGAAGATGATTGAGTGGTACTTCGTCTTAATATGTAACGTAACAAAGAGAGAGAGAGAGAGAGAGAAAGAGTTCCGTATGGTCAAATACAATTTATATAAATATAATAAATTAAAAACTTTTGTTTAGCATATTTGCTATTGAATTAAATCGGTACGTTAAATTCGCACCGCACTACATCCACTACGATTTCGCAGAAATCGTCTATCGTAAAAGTAATTTTGATCCATGGGGCACAAACTCTTATGTAGGTAGTTCGTCACGAAAAATAGTACCGACTCAAGATTACATTGGCGCTGATGCCATAAAGTGTTTTCCTGTGTTTTTATTTAATTCTGTTCATTTGCAAAATGTTCATTAGCTGCGTTCCTAATTGTGGGATGAAAAATAACTGGAAAATTCCGCGCTTTTAGCGTTCGTAGCGCTCACAGTAGGTTGAGTATGAACTAAATTTGATTACGACAAAAATACCCAGTGTTACCGATCTATTCTAGTTTGTGATCTGTGTTTTGATCCGTGCCGATTTATTTAATACGTAATAGTACTAAACGCGTCGTGTGCGGAGGGTGAGGGCGTGCCAAATGAGTTGGCTGTATGCCAGTGAGTTTGGCACGCACACTTTCCGTAAAAGTTGCGTACAATATTATTTCTACGAACGGTTCAAAATTTAAAAAAGAATGAACATTTTAAGATTTATAAAAGTAACAAAAATTAATATTAATTGTGCATTAATTATCTAAATATTATGACAAATAATTCATATATTTTATGATGGTTACCATAACAACAATATAAATAAAAATCGTACAGCAAAACAAATCGTGCTGTAAAAACTTTGTGCCACACAAAATTTGTCTGCGTTCGGCAATGGCCAACTTTCCATTCGAAAAATCGTACAGCCTTTGCTATTTTCCGCCTGCGAGTAGAAAAATATAATTAAAAAAATTGTTTTGTGCGAAGCCGTACCGATTATTTAATTTCGATGACGTTTAACGTCAGTTTCAATATTTGTAACGATAACCTTCCTTTGAAGTTTATATTGTCAATTTCGGGTGTTAGCGTGTTGTAGAGTCGCGCTAGCAACATGCTTATATTCTATTCTTGTGCTGGTGATTGTTATGGGATTGTTGAAATGATCGCACAAATCTACCAACCCATTAGCTCCAGAAGGAATGTTATTGGCGCATCATGCTGGTCATTCAAAAAACCTTGGGACCATATGTTGATAGTTCCATGCTAAAGTCAATATTCAGCCAGTTATACGCAAGTTAATATTTTGACAGCCACTATTAACTCTTCTCTTTACCAGCCTATGTTGTTTATATTTACTCCAGGTTCAAGTTATATGGACAGCTGCCTAGATATTCAACCCGATTGTTGCTAGGCTTGAACGCAATTTTGTTCACAGCACACACACACACACACGGACAACACTCCAAAAACCATTTTTCTGACTCAGGGATGCGAGATTCGTAGAAAACCAGACTTCGATATTTTACCTGATCACCTATCTTTCCTAACCATACCATCCGTAAATCGGAAAGTAAATAAAAATTAGGAACAATTTGTGGAAGTTTATTAAAGTGGTGTACAAATTTGGCTAGATGTGTTCCAAAGATTAGTGACCAACATCTGTTCGAATAATATTAAAAAAATGAAAGTAAAATTGGCAATGCAAGTATTCAGTCATAGGTACACAGGCTACAGCTTCAAAAATGGCAAGTTGCTTAAATCAAATATCGAAAAATGGATTACATCGGGCAATATCGTAGAAAAAACTAACTGAACACCACGCAGTTGTTCCTACACACTTGAAGATGGCCCTCACGGACCGAAACTAGTCGTATTATTCAAATATTCAAAGCTTCTATTTCTGACAGATTTGGTTCAGTATTGTCAACTTGATGTTTCTTTAATCAATTTAGAAAAAATCTGCAGAAATTACTCATGGGTGCTGATTTTACTTTTCAAAGTTTGTGTATAATTAACTAACAATGTCCTATAAATGTGAGTGAAGATAAAAAAAAACTGAAGTCTTCGAATATATCCATAAAATAGAATAAAATGTGCGGTGAACTTTTTAAAGATCTTCATCATGAAGCGACACAATGTCCAGTCCCGTGGAGATCAATTTCCGGGTAATTGGAAAAATATTCCGGTCACTATTATCATGAATCCGCTTTACACACAAAAACGCAAATGAAGAGCAATGCGGAAAATTAATACAATTAAAGAAAATCCAAGAAATGTGCAAAAGTGCAAAAGTTACTATAAATTAAAGTTACAGTTACCAGTAGAGACCTAATCAATAATAAAACGGCCAATTGTAATGCTGAAAACATTGAAAACCATTTATTTTTAATACATCTAAAGTTATTTATATAATTACAAATACATGAAAACTTCTTAAAAATACCTATTATCATATATATATTTTACATGTTAATGCTATGTATCTACACTACTTAACTTCTAATTTAACCCAAAATAAAGCCGCCAGTTACAGCAAAATAAAACTATAAAATTGTGTGAAAAGCAAAAACAAATTGTTTTCATTTCAAACTAAAAAAAAAAACTGAAACAAAAGTCCTCATTCTGGCTTCGTATAGATCATTTTGTATTTATAACGATTTTCAATTTTTTTGTTTATCGATTAATAAATTCATTATGAATCAAGTTTTTCATTTTTTTATGCACGTAAATAGACACTGCTGCTTGCCGACAAAACGTTCCTTATCAACAATCACTCGGGCAAATCGCCGTCCGCTTGCACTGAAGCCTTCTGAACAAAACAAGACCTTGCCACAGATTCAAACAACCTACAAGACGAATTGGTTAGTAATCACAATAAACACCTCATGCAATATTAAAAACTTACTTCTCAATTTCTGAAGCACAATGAACAAACTCGTGAGTCCAGAATTTGTATGTAGGATTCTTGATTAATTCGATGAATGTGATAAGTAATCCCCATGGATGTGGCCTATTTACAATCAACCGTTCCAAAAGTACTCGTGTTATTTGCTCTTGGATTGCTTCGGTATTAGCCTGCTCGAATAAGTGAAGCAGGGTGCAAGAGAAATAATGCGTGTGACTATTCGGATACCGTAATTGATTAGCGATGGCATTTAGAAACAAGAATCGGCCTTCAGTGTCCAAATCGACGGCGAGATTTTGGAAGATGTCCATATGTGCACTGTGTGCGATCGTTGTCATGTTTGGTGTCAGACTTTTACCGCGAATATGCGAAATTGCTTGCGTACCAACATAAAGTACCAAGGCGTTCATCAATGGAATATTGTACCTCATACCTGGTTCGTTTGACACTTGTAAGTTACTTCTTAGCTCCGAAAGGAACGTAACTGGCGTCCGGAGTTTCAAGTACGAATCCAAATCTTTTTTGAATGACGCTGGTGTAATCATGGACGCGAAATTGGTCAACACCCTCGGCCCGTACGCAATCTCCTGTAAAATGTCCACTTTAAGATTGGGTGTGAACGGATCCGGCAAACGCATATTCCTTGGAAATGCCGATAATATTAAGTTGCGCATCTGAATGCAATTAGGCGGGATAACGTCGCAGAATCCGTAATGATAATCACACAAGAATTCTGGGAAGTCGTGGAGCAGCACCAACAATACTCGCAGTGTTCCTTTGTACAGCATCGTCACGGGTTTCGCCAACTCAGCGTTTCGCAGAAATGGTGAAAGATATTTGAATAAATCAATCAGCAGTTGCGCGTACATTGCCCATCCTTTTTGTTGTGGCGTTGCTGCTAACATTCGTCCCATGAAGACACGATGCGATACCAACTCCAACCAAGCGTAACAGAAACCAGCGGCTTTCGACGGACGCAAGATGTGCAGTGTGTGGCAATAAGCAGTAAGTACATGGAAATTAATTGCTTCTAACACCGGCTCTGGGGCATTTAACTCCAAAAATAGCATAATAAAAATGCGGTGATACGGAAATTGTTGGAACTCAGTGCCGCGTTGCTCATGGTCCTGGAGTAGACAACCGGCGACGATACCTAGCACCTTATTGAGCAAATGAATTTTGGTTGTGGTATTATTCGAGTCACCAGAATGCTTAACCAACAGGGCAACTAGTCTGACAAAGGCATCCAATGTGTTAAAGCACTTGGCGCGGATGTGGTGGCTGGTTAATGGTTGATCGCCCATATTGCGATATACAATTTCGACACACATTTGGGTTGACAGTCTAAAGAAACGCGTGATTAAATCATCGGTTTTCAGTATGCCCTGCATATTCATTTGATGCACGAACATGCTAAATGCTTTGGTCGAGTCACGACCGGTAGGTTGTGCGTTATAAATATTTATCCAATCTCGGATGAGGAAATCTGTCTTGTCCATAAGTCCCGGGGGATCTTCGTAGTTCGGAGCGCGTACTTGCAAAATGCCGTTGTGAATATGAACTACTGGTCCGCCAGCTCTATCACCCATAATAGACTGATCGTGTTGCTGCCTGAGCAAATCAAGAACTGATGTAAGTGCTTCCGGTGGCGGTCTCAGGTGGGAATTGATCTTCATCATCATTTCGATGGTGTTACTGAAGTCGTTTTCAGTGACAAATTGATTCGAACGGTCGTCGACCAGCAAACTTTGAACCAACACAGTAGCCATTGTCACTGCTCTGTAATTGGGACCATTCTCCATGCATTGTGCCAATGCTAAATCGAAAGTGGGCATATTCACTAACCCAACACGAATTAACGTTTCAACGGCAACTTCGTTATATCTCAAATCATCTCGGAAATCGATCAGGAACCGAGTTACATTTTTGTTAATCCATTGTTGGCCATACGCGCGAGGATCTTGTAGCGATTTAAGAATTCTTACTAGAATTTCTTTATATTTGTTGTTAACAGGGTCGTTGTCATTTGGCGAAGAGCCTTCTTGTAATGATTCCACACACTGAAAAAGGATGGTAGTACTTGTTTTAACAACAGATTTAGTTAACTCAAAGAAAAACATACCTTTTGAATAATTGCAATTGAAGATCCAATTTCTTTGTTGTGCATTGAGAACAGCAAACATTCCCGGATCATAACCATACACTTGTACATGACTATATACGCGCTCTGACCATTGGTAGCTTGAATGAATTGATCCGCTTCCAGAGCAAGCTTTTCGAAAAGTGTGACCAAATCATCAGACTGGGACATTTGGAATGGTGTCGTAGGATGAGTTTGTGCTTGTTCCATAACAACTGTTGGTTTCGGAATGAATAACGCGCTGTCTCTTTCGGTTAAAGGCAAGAATCCTGGGATATTCCGGGCAAATTCTTCATAGACGGACATTTGTGATGGGCTGGTGCCACCAACTTTCAGTCGAATTTGTTCCGGCATTCTTTCGGCTTGGTACGTTAATGCAATGGGATCACAATAACGTCTATAAAGAGTCATAATAAAAAAAAAGGTAAATTTGGCAATACTACAATCAATACTTACCGTCCTTCTTGCCGTGCAATTTTCCGTAATTCAAATTCACTAATAAGTCGCTTGTCCATCTCGGGAATGGCTTTCTCGATAGCTGTCTTTTGAATAAAAGCACAAGCAAACTCCATATTATCTTGAGCAATAATATTCGCCGCTTGTTCAATCATTTCCTTTTGTTGTGCTGTCGGTGTTATGAGTGCAGTCTTCATGGCAATTTTAAATTGCGTATTTATCGATGTCAATAGTTGATCTCTACAGGTAATCATGGCCATTCCAGCTGTAAGGTTACGCACCATGCAGTGAGACGCCGAACGCATTCGGTTCTCATCCGAGTCCAAAGCAAAATCCTTTCGGATGATTTGCTCGCAGGTTTGCAAAGCAATTTTGATTGATCTATCAACAACTGGAGCAATCCAATCTTGCACTGCACGGTCAATAGCGGTCTTGACCAAGTTCTTAAGTTGTGGTTGTGTTTGAAACAAGAGGATTGCCGGACTGACAGTAATGTGCGTTTGGAAAGTTGTATTGCCCGACAATTGAATGTCACTGTAGCTGAATCTCGGTTCCGGAGCAGCAACATTTGAGGTAGGAGTCGTGTTGTTGTTGTTCTGCGCAACGGGAGGAGTACTTGTCGATTGTCCTGTAACTTGATTCAATTCAGGTTCGTTCATTACCGCTTGAATGCTCATTTGGGATGTAACTTGTGTGGCATCCTTCTTCGCCGATTGCGTTCGTAATTGGAATTCAATCTTTCGATGTATTTCGGGATCTTTGAGAATGTTGGTTGGTTTCAAGTTGGTAATTTCGATGTCTAACGTTTTGCAGAGTACCTCAATTTCGAACTTTAAGTTCAGTTTCAAGTCAGGTTCTTGATGCATTTCAGCTAAAACATTCATAATAGCGATTGTCCAAGGATTTGGAGCCTTGAAAACTTTGCTTTTTGCACAAGATTCCAAAATTTTAGCGATAAAAGGTACAATATACAAAAGTTCTTGTTGGCCTTTATGATAAGCTTCAATGAGAAGACTCTTCAAGTCAATGTCAACTTGTAAAATTGGTTTGTTCCTTCCTAGCGTCATCATTCCTAACCAATGACCGAGGTTCTTCAACAAGGACCGATCCGAAAAATTATCGATTACTTTATCCGACCTCAACAGCACTTTAATATTACGGAAAGTCTCCTTGGTGACCATACGATTGACATCTGGTACTTTCAAAACATCTAGGAAATTTGAATACAACGCGTGAAAGTTCAACTCGATTGATGCACGTTTCATCACAAGATATTGTGAAATCCATGGCCAATATTCATCGGATACAATTTCCCTCAATTCGTCACATTTCTTCTGTAAATTTAACTGACTCAAATTGTTAAAAATGAACGCAATCTTATCTTGAAGTTGTTCCGGCGGCGACATAATCTTCTCTTCCTTCTCGGTTGCTACCAGAAGAGTGTCAATATTGGTGGCGTTGGCAATTGAAGGACGACTTCCCAAACTAGTTGCTGAACTTGTACTAACTTTGCTCACGGATGTTGTTGCTGCAGTGGTTTTATATACTTGACCTCCAATTGGTGGCCCAAGCACAGCTACAAGATTAGCTGGTAACACTGGACCTTGTGGCTTGCTTGGTGGTTCGGAGCTTTGCAATCCGTATTCGACGTATTCCATCAGATGAGCAGGGAATTCAGCAAAGTGTGGTATCGCGCGAACGTGTTCACAATACTTGTGATATTCCTTCAACCTCGTCTTAAATCGGTCAAGCGCCGCGATGCCGAAATAATACATTTTCGAGCCGTCGGGTTTGCGCAATGCGTCCAACACAAATCTCAGAGCTAGTCCCAGTGCCATGTAACTAGTTACCAAGCCACGTTCAATGATACCGCCAAATAATTGCGCGGTAATGTGCAATTCTTTGTCTGGATATTGAGGAAAGAATCTGTACTCCTCAAACAAGTTTCGCAACATGCAGTGGAATACCTAAAATGTAATATTTAATATAATACTGTGAAAACGGGCAGTCTTTATTTATACTTACTTCTCTTTCTCTTTTAATTGGCGATTCTTGAAACCTTTTCAACATTTCAAGCACCTCATCGATGGATAAAGTGGGATGTGGTGGATGATTGTAAATCCGTTGAAAGTAGCTGTTTGCTTCGTCTTCGATGTCCTTCGAAACATTGGGTGCTATTTCCGGAAAAAGAGCAGTATCGGGAATGCGTGGCTTGTCCAAGCCTGGATTTGGTCCTCCCATACGTCCAAGTGCTCCAATCGAATTGGGAACCAATGAAGCGCCTGTTCCCACCGGACCTTGATGTTGCATCGGCATAATAGGAAATGGACTGTTCGATGGACCTGCGCCTAATATTCTGTTAGGTGACCCAGGCGATTGTACTAACGGACCTAAACCACCTTGCAATGTAAATGCCGAATTTGTTTGTCCAGCCAAAGACATGTTCGCTAGCGATGAACCAATTGAAGAAATTGCCTCCGCTGATGTAGAGTTGTAAAGTTGTCCAGCAATACTCGACGGGTTGAAAGGACCATCCATTCCACGATGTGGTCGAAGTAAAGCCGGTTGTTGTTGTTGTTGTTGTTGCTGCTGCTGTTGTTGTTGTTGTTGTTGTTGTTGCTGCTGCTGCTGCTGTTGTTGTTGCTGTTGTTGCTGCTGTTGTCTATTCTTCAGCAGAATTTGATAGTTCGAAGTAATCGAAGCGATAGCCTCATGGCAATCAGGGCTCAAGTTAATGAGGTGGCTATTTGTTAAACAAATAACGATTGTAGTCAGTGTTTCAGAGGGTAGCATGTTTGGTTTTAACGAATCTTCGCTTTTGCCAATAATTTGTGGGCAACGTCGATGTAAAAATTTAATACATGCGGACACGAAACTCTCGCCATGCTCGCGTATTTTGTCTTGCAGCCATTTCTCAAGTTTCAAGTATTCCCTTCGCGAGGCCAAGCAAGCCAAGTCAATAATAAAGGGATAAGATTGTACATTAAGTAACATTGACAATGCTTTTAAGTCCTGAGCAACATCAAGAATGCGAGAAAGTCGCGCTTGATCACAGTCACCATGCGCATACCATTCGGCCATCGCATGCATAATCGTCGGCTTGATATTTCCATTCTGGGAATGCCAAGCGTGATGCAGGATAATGGCAGAGTTAGCATGGTTGCCAAGAAAGACGATAAACAAGGCCGTTAGCAATTCTTGACGGAGAACATTTAACGGACCTTGTATTTGAAGTAAAGCAAGAATTAAAACGTCTGGGCAGTTTTGAATTGGAAATTTGAATAACTCCTGCACTTGCGAATAACAACCGCATTCTGCAATCGATAGCAAAACTTCAACTAGATTCATCGAACGCCACGTTGCTAATTCTTTGCTGTCCTGTTCGGGTGGTGTTTTCAGTACGTCAACGGGAACCAAACTACACGGATAATCGGAAAACGAGAACACGTCCGAGTTTTTCAATATATTCTGAATCAAACTTAACTGTCCTTCAATATTCACCCAACGACGGTAAAAGTGATCAACGGGAAACGCTTCAGCGCGGAAACCGGAGGCCTGTAGGCCAAATCGAAGTGCACTTATTAATAAAATCAAACTTTGTCTGTCTTTAATTAATAACTCCGGCTGGTCCAGTTCGAACATCACGTTACTCCACGATAAATTCGGCACGATTTCCATGAGAGCTTGAACGAACACCTCAACATTCCACGATGAACATCTACCATCGTTGCCCTTGTTGAATGATCCGGGCGATTGGATGTTTGATGATTCCTCGAGTCCATTGACGGTTCTGCACATAATGATTAGAATCTTTGCAACTTGGGCTGGTGTTACGTCGTTGCGATTCAGCTTGAGCAGGTAGTTGCGGCAGTCGTCATGGGAAGACGTGAAGCCATATCCAAGTTCTTTGATGAGATCAGCCATTGTGCAGTCTAAAATACCCCCGGATATACCGGGGCCCTCACCTGACATCTCAGGCGACAATTCGCACTCCTCCGGATACACTAATGGTGCTAATACGACAGGTACGAGATCTTTGGGAAAATCGCGCTGCAAGGCGTTCAGGAACGTTGTATGTAAATCGCTCGTAAGGCCTACTTCTTTCGGACACTTAAATACTGCAGATAATATGATGTGTAACACTTCTGGCGTTGTATCATGTAAACCACCTTCGTGTTGATGACCACTACCTTCTGTGTCGATGTAGGATTTCACCAAAGCCGGAACACAATTCTTCAAATGGTTTAGCGCCAATGAAACGGTCTCTTTGTTTTCCGAATGAAGAAGGGCAAGTGCAAACACAACTTCTTGGACAGGTGATAGTCGAAGGCACTTGCACAATTGGGGAAAAAATTGTGGTCCAACTTTGAGACTCTGCAAATGAATAAAAACGCACGAAAATATAACAATTAAGTTACATTTTCACAAGAAAAATGTACATTTTACCTTATGATTGATTATGGTTTGGTCTGTAACGTAACAAATTGATGAAACCAGCGAGGGCTTGTTGAGTAAGGTGGAACAGTATTCAAGTAACACCTGATTGTTAATAGTGGGTGCTGATATCTTACTCGACGTCTCGCTGAAATCCACTGAGAGAAAGAGACATTGGACCAAGTGTCTATCAGCCTCTAGTCCATGTAGGCTCACCAACTGTACACAATCAACAAAACACAAATAAGTTAGTATATTTCGTCTATTTTATGGAACGAACACGAAGAAAACACATAACGCCAACAACAACACAGAAGCATCCAGTACGCGGCACACGAAAGGCATATAAAGCAAAACACCTTTGTTACGACCGTTCCTCCGGTCGTTATACATCGTATTTGCAGGCAAATCGTGTGCTACATCTTCGGATCGTTCCTAAGAGCGAAGAACGTTTCGCCAACTCAACAACTAATCGCACAAACACGTTACACACACAAAAAAAAAACTTCTGACCTTAATTCGCCATAATATTCTGCTAATTTTTATGATATGACAAACAAATAAATGTCATTCTGAATGAAAGCACACGACCGATAAAAACAATATCTACGCGATCGCTACGTTGCCACATTTACACGAACAAAAGAAGAACGAACCAAACATTTCCACAAGCGGACGCATTTTTTAATGTAATGAAAATGCAAGCGATGTGTACTTGAGATAATTTTGAAATACATATTAAAATTGTAGTAATAGCAACTAAACTGAGGGAATTGTTTCAAAACAATGGATGATACATAATTTGCAAAATAATCGCGAAGGCTATGCTATAAAAAGGATATTAGTTAAATATTTCGGACAAATAACACTCTCTAAGCTATATTTTACGTATACAACTTTCACAAAAAGCCAAATAGCATGAATATTTGATAAATAAACACGGAAAACGGGCATTATTTGTTGTCAAGAGAAAAACACTAGTTGACATAAATTAATATGGCAACAGCGTTTTCTGCTATGTCGGAAATGAAACAATATGGCTGACGGCATTTGTCAGCAGGTAGATAAGGAGACGTTATGCGACAAGGACTACTTGTTGGAAGGCCTTAGCGGCTTACATTATCGTTATTACGGGCCAACACTCACCTTCTGAAGATCGGTAACGACTTGTTTATGATTCTTCTTCGTAATCGATGCAACTAAATAACTGATCTGTGACAAAGTAAAAGACAACGAGTCCAGGTTCATAGTTCCATGAACACGGCCTCGAAAGCTTCAAATACGTTTGAAGCTTTCTCAGGTATCCACGGTTCTTTTATCCAAAAAGTCTTAATTGTTATTGGGCAAATAAAATTCCAATGGTCCAAGACCATCATCGAAACTTTCATTAGCTCCGCACACACTAATTTTTTTTTTATACCATCATCTTCTATTTCATTGGAGCCACCGATCGGCGAGCGTACTCGTAACACATGCACACAAATAATAATACTGGAATTTTCTCTACTAACTGCGCAACGCATACGTCAAATACAGCCTGCCACCATTTACGTCGTTGCCAATTTCACAAAAATTGTTCAAATTTATCCGAAGACGTTGATGCAGTCCAAGCAGAGTTCAACAGTTCTATTGTGCACAAATATTTTCTTTGTAATTTTACATTAATTCGAAATTTAATTTACTGGAATGGAATTTATCGCTTTTTTGTTGATTTTGATGTATTTGATATGTCAAATAAATTCTTATTTGCCCTTAGTTACAATTTTCTAACAGACGCGTTTAATCTATTAAGCCCATGCACACACTCCGGCGTTTACTCGAATTTGCCTCCGGTTAAATTCGTGCGAGTTTGTTCGTTCCGGTGTTTCTGAGCAATTCTAGTAGCGTTTTCCATTTCTTACACTAGTGTTACACTGGAAGCGGGCTAGTGGCGGTCTAGCTAGTGCAGCCGTCAGTGCAGAACAGCTGTTAGTTAGTAGACGTCAGTTGTACTGTGTTTTCGAATTTACGATTAAATATACACCTTAGAAGTTCCACATAAAATGTTTTACCATAAATTAATGAGTAAATGATAATTGTTATATAACTGCACTGATTTGCTCCGCGACCTCCTCGAGACGGTATGAAAAAGTTGCACTGAACCTGCACTAAGTTAAATGAAAAACGACGAGCGGGTCAGTGGCGAGTACACTGTCCACACTGATTTATAAATGAATCAAGCCAGTGCAAGAAAAGTGCACACAAGTGTACACCAGTGTAATAAATGGAAAACGCTATAAGTCTACACAGGCAAGTCCGCGTAAACACCGGAGCGTGTTGAGGCTTTTATTTTTCAATGGAATACAATAAAAATAGGTAAAGAATTAACAATAAAAATAAACGCAACATGCAACGTTGAATTTATAAAACCTTATCCATATAATATATATGACCAATCCATAGAGATAGAAGTCTATAGAGAGAACATAGAGTCGATTAAACGTCGTGGGGAATGCAGCCAGGGAACGGAAATGGATTACACCAACTCCGCAACTCGCCATCAGGGCCAACGCGATCAAACGCGGGGCCCTACATATAAATCATGTTTGTTCTTGCTTTAAATGCAGTAAAATCGTGCAAAATGCTACCTCGCGGAGCCCGCGGCGCCCAACGAATTTTCGTTGCTTTCGTGTGCCTCAGGCCCTCAGGCACCTATAAGGCATGAAATTCGAAGACTGCAGTCCTGCGTCTCTATTTTGTGCGTGTACTTTGGGTAGTCTTGGGTAGTCTACATTTTGGTTAGTTTGTTTGTCTTTTGTTATCTTGTTATGGTCCGAACAAATATGGCGGACCATTGGCATCACATTTGTATCAATAGCTTCCCTCTAGGAATATAACTCTATGAAGCAACCTCAAATTTCAGATTTTGACATACTTGACTGATTTGACATTGACACTGTCATTTTTAAATTTTGGAGAGAACAAGGAATTATTTTTGCAATTTATTTTATGATTTGAAATTTGATAATAAAATAATTATTTTGCAAACATATCAAAGTGTAATGAATATTGTTGTTAATTTGTGATGGATTTAAACGAATCAAACTTGGGATGGAACAGATCCTTTTCAGCACCCGATATTTCAAGAACGGGACCGTTATTTCGTAGTGTTGTAATGGAGGAACGATATTTTCCCAATCATCATAACCAAAAAGATTCATCATTCTCATCGCCGTTTTCCTCTCCGCTATCACCACTACTAACATCAAATATATCTGGAAAAGCCACGTGGCATTTCAGTTGCGAACAGCTGAATTACAAAAGTATTTAGTTAGGTCTTGGCAATTTTAATGTATTATGTGATCGTTGTTTCTACTCGTAGGTTTTTCAAATGATAGTTTCAACTCAAGGAATTCAACACCTCGGGTACCACTACCAGATCAACAGTTACATGATTCGCCTATGGATGTAGATCAAAGTGATTCAGCTAATATAACAACAGAAGTACAGCAAAAAATGGAAACAACCCCTGAAGCGAAAAAAACCCCTACTATTTTAGACCACATTGATTTAACTTTTCGCGGTTCCACTTCAATTTTAAAGAAAAGACGACCAAAGAGACGAACCAGATATTCTTCTTCTAAAAATTCATCTCGATCATCCCAGGCCGCGGATAAAGGAAAGATGACAGTCAATTATTTCAAATTAAATGTAGGAATTCTCATCTTAGTCGTAGTGGCAGTTCCTATTTATGATAAAATGAATTATAATCGTACTATTGATACGGAAGGCATTAGTGACGACTTATCAAATCTTGTAATTGGTCAAAAAGACGCAATCGTACGACTAAACAATGCCCTTTTTAAATTTAGTAACAGCTCCAATAATCCACAAAGAAATTTGTTAGCTTTGATCGGTACAACTGGAGTCGGAAAAACTTTATGCGTAAATATTATTAAAAGAAAGTTCATGCCAAAGCAAACATATGAGATTGATATTGATAAATTTGATTTAGACCAAGATTATGTCAATTTGTATAAAAGTGTACCATATTTAATCATTTTGGATGGTCTTATTTATAAAAAAATCCCAAAGGTAGTGAAATTTTTAAACTTATTGCCTGAAAATAAATGGATTCTGGTAGTAAGCGTGTTCAACATTCAAGAGACTGACGATATTAAAACTTTTACGATTAATAATGAACTGTATGAAACTATTCCGCAGAAATTATCACAATTAAGTTTCGATTTTGAGGCTGTGAAGTTTCAACAGTTCGATTTGCAAGTGATACAAAACAATTTCGACAGCTTTTTTAATGTTTACTTTGACTTTGTTAGTAATATACCAAACTGGCAGGAATTGCTTAGGAAACACAATTTTGAAACATTGGGATTTAAAGGCCTCTTCGAGAAAATGAATTTGTTAGGTAAATAATTTCGTGACATAACATATTAAGTTGAATCTGTTTAAATTGTTCAGTAAATAAATATATCCAGGATGTTATCATCAACGTGCCCTCCAATAAATGACGACAACCTTTGTTTAATAAAAACCAAGCCAAAGTGGAAGAAATTTGACAGCATCAAATCTTTTTTCGTTATGCTTTTGACTTTAATTAAATTTACATAAGGAAATTTTCATTACGAGAAATAAATTCCAAGCCAATAAGATTATTATTAATTAATAAAAACTTCGTAACATTTTCCATTTTCTAATTATTTCAATTACTTACTCTTTTTTGTTTTCTTTTCTTAGGTGGTGAGTTATCTTCAGTGTCAACAATCATTTTATGTTTATTGTCTCCTTCGTTTAAAGGCAATACGCTAAATCCTTCCACGTAAGGTTTAACAAGTTGCAAAACGAATTTTTCATGTTGTATATTGTTACAGTCCAGACTCAATCGCACCGTGACGGAATCGAATGCATGGAAAATAATATCCCCGCTTGTTTGTGTTTGTTCCTGAAATTAAAAAAGTAATTAGCATTATAAAAAACAATAACAAAAAACAATCAATCATTACGTCTTCGTTATAGGAAAATAATGCGGAGGTCGTTCCCTTTTGAGAGATGTATAGAGTACATTCAAGTCCATATTTCGGCAATAAAATTTGCAACGCATTCTTCCGAACATATAAAATATATCCTTCTTCGTCCTGGATCTTGCCCTTAAAGAACAACTAAAAGCAAGAAAAATATTTAATTAAGTAAAGATGTGTTTCGATATATTTGGCATCACAAGATTTTTATTAAAGCGACTAGTTTCGCTTGAAGATGTGACTGTTAAGTCACGGAACTAGTCGCATTAATAAAAATCTTGTGATGCCAAGTATTCATCGTTACTTAATTTAGGGATTTAACAAAATCACTTCATCTTCCCCATTGGATTGGAAAGTATTTAAGTTTTATCTTTGGCAATTAATTGCATTATGAAACTTACGTGAGTGTTGAAAGCAAATATTTAATTAAGTAACGATGAGTTTCGATATATTTGGCATCACAAAAGATTTTTATTAAAGCGAGAAGTTTCGCCTGAAGATGTGACTGTTAGGTCACGAAACTAGTCGCATTAATGAAAAGCTTGTGATGCTAAGTACTCATCGTTACTTAATTTAGGGATTTAACAAAATCACTTCATCTGCCCCATTAGATTGGAAAGTATTTAAGTTTTATCTTTGGCAATTAATTGCATTATGAAACTTACGTGAGTGTTGAAAGCAACGGAAGCTCTTCCTGCGTATTGAGCCATCCGATTTCTGTAGTTTAGATTTTTGCACAGCTCATGCGACCTGTGTTTATCCAATAAAGCTGGGTACGTTGCATCAGCACCGATGGATACCGCCAACAAGCGATGGACGATTATATCGGCATAACGACGAATTGGCGACGTGAAATGGGTATATAGAGGTACAGCAAGACCGTAGTGGAAGAACTCGTCCTTTTGGAACATTCCACTTGCGAAGTAAACAGCTTGTAACATGCAACGCGTTGCTAATATTCTTAACATCGTATTCTGATATGGATTTGTTGGGCAAACTGCTTGATCTAATGATGCAGCCAAATCTTTTCCCGAATCAATTTTTATATTAAAACCCTAGAGAAATTATTCCATTTTTAAATATTCGATAAACACGATAAGATTGATTGTTTTTGAGGAGTATATGGCTTACGCCACAACACCTAGGCCACTTAGTTGGGCCCTTTTTGCATCTCCTGGTGTTAGTAGTTAGTAATTTGTGACGAATACAAACATCCATGGCTTCCAGGCGAGAGAAATCCGTGAAAGGAAACTCTCGCCCGGACGGTATTCGAACCCATAACCTCGCGGTGAGCGAGCATCGTGCCTGGACACTCTGACCAATCGTCCACCACGGCCCCAACACGATAATATTACTCAAGTACTTACTAAATGTTTGCCAGCCTTTGTTAAAGGTTCGAAGTTACTTGCCGGTGGCGTTGGATGTCTTCGTAACATAGCGCAGTCAGGGAAGTCTTCCAATATCTTTTCAGCTACACTAATGTTAGCCAACAACATAAACTCTTCAACCATTGAATTCGTATCTAAAAGCTTTTTCACTTCGACATCGATTGGATCATGCGTTTCCGAATCCATATGAATTTTAACCTCCGGCGATGCTAAAACCAAAGCACCCCGTTCCAATCTCCTCTTTTTTAAAATCTTCGCCAATTTGTTCAAGTTCCGTAATGATTGCGCAATTGAATGATTCTGTTTGGAATCATCAATCATAATTTGTGCTTCTTCGTATGTCATAGCTTTCTTGGATTTTATGATGCTTTTGTGAAAGTGAACATTGAGAATGTTTGCCTTTTTATCCATTTCCCAAACGCACGAAAAGGCAAAACGTTCTTCGCCGCCACGGAGTGAACATAAATTTGAACTTAACAATTGTGGTACCTATTTCAACAAGAATTTATTCAAGAAAGTTAACGCATTGCTCCTTCTTCCTAAAGGACGCCATACACGGTTCGGAAATCCTTTGAGGAAAAACTTCAGTCCTGGCCTTCCGGATTTCCGGAGCGTGTGTGGTAAAAAAAACTGAGAGGATTTGTGGACTATACAGTCCGCCAGTTCCGGACTGAATAGGCCGACCGGCGGTGTGTGGCGTTGCCTCAGGTAGTTCAGTGCAGTTCGACCGCCGCACATTCCCGAAGGCCAGGATTGGATTTCCGGAACTGGTATGGCCCAGGGGGTATTCAGGCCGCGTCCGGAAATCCGGACAGGCCGAGAGGATTTCCGGACCGTGTATGAGGCCCTTAA
Organism: Liometoxenus newtonarum; assembly: GCA_030264535.1. Taxonomy (NCBI): domain Eukaryota; kingdom Metazoa; phylum Arthropoda; class Insecta; order Coleoptera; family Staphylinidae; genus Liometoxenus; species Liometoxenus newtonarum. The sequence goes on from JARJEB010025049.1 coordinate 17,265, forward strand.
GATTTTGAACTACATACTCATAGTACGTTCGGTGAACGCATTCAGTAAGTGCTCCTCCCACAAATGCGCACCAAATTTGATTTGATTGTTGCTATTGGTAAGCCTGTTGCAAGCAGCTCGTATCTCTCGTATTTGTCAAACAGGTCAATATCACGTTTGAGGTTCGTGCGGGCTTCCATTTTGATTATGAACAGAGTTTAATATGTATGTAAGAAAGTGGCTACTAACGTCAAATGTTGGAATTTTGTCGACACCATATTAATCACCAATTTACATGTGTTTCATATACTTTTCTGATGCCAGCGCCCTCTTACACATTTTATACATATTAAATTTGCATTACTATTGAAAAGAATGTGATTAATATAGCTACCATTTGGTAATTTGTAAGATATCCGTATGGTGCGCTAGTGTCTATGTAAAAATGCATAGGTTATTATTAATGCCCTCTCTATTTCATATTAAACTCACGCGCGTATTTTTAATGTCTAACGTGTGAAACAAAGCGCCTACTAGCAATGAACTTACTGAATGTGTTCGGCGAACGTAGTTAGACTTACCATATCAATACGATTATCGACCAAGTAAACTGTCGTAGCTCTGGATGCAGCTTCTAAATCTAAAGCGGTGCCAGGTCGTATAAAGTGAGAAACGTCAGCGATATGAACACCAACTTCCAGTTTTCCATCGGCGATTTCCCTACAATGTAAAGCGTCGTCGATATCGGTACAACCAGGAGGATCTACCGAACAAACATCAAGTTCCCTGAAATCAACGCGTGCCTTAATATCCTCTTCGGTTATAATCCATGGCAGATTAGGCAAGAAACTTAAAACTTCTTCGGAGAATTTACTATGAGGCACGTCATGTTCTAAAAGGATGACTTCATTCTCCGTTTTTTGATCTCCTATTTTACCTAAAGCTCTTACAAAGTGTCCCTGCAATAAAAATATATATATGAAACATGTATCTGTCTGAAAAAAATGTTGATGATTCAGGAAAATTTTCTTCAAAAATTGAAAATTTAAAAACAACTTATTTTCCTTCAATATCTGATAGAAATATTCCCGTAACATCCCGTATATAGCAAAATTGGTAATTACATTTGGATATCGTGAATGTCTAGGCCAACTATCAATAGCAACAATCAACTTTTGCGTTTTCAAAAACTCAGCCTGCCTCGTTTCAATACGAATCTTCGGAATTTTCCGTTCAGCAGGCACAAATAAATGAAAAACACCATCTAAACTACTCGGTTGCAGGATTCCACAATACTGTCGCCACTTTCGTCTAACAATACCAACAATCCTTCCAGTAGGTTTCACATTTTCTTTATGCGCACCACCTCCATGCTCCAATAACTCCATTTCTTTCTCAAGCACTTCATCAACACCTTCCACATTGCTCTCGTCTTCTAGTATAATGTCACTGAGTGCTATCCACTCATTTTTTTTCAGCAATTCGATAGCCACAACATCGCAATCGACTGATCTATTGAGACCACTTCTACCCTGTACAATGATTGGTTCATCGTACTCGTCAACATTGACGAAACCTTCAAGGAAGTTATCTGGAGAGCATCTAAACGTGCCTTGCAGAAATTTCCCATCTTTGATACCAAGCATTATTTGTTCCGTTGATAGATGAGGTGGGAAGAAGTCATCAGCGTCAATTTTCGCGTGAAAATCTTTCCGAGAGAGTTTATCTTCCAATGCTGCATTTTTAAGTGATTTCACGTAATCACCAACTGAATTCCAAGATTATTTATTAATATTAATCATAATAATAATAATCAGTGATAGCATTCATCATTGCACTACTCAGAGTAGTTCTGAGCTGATCAAAGTACTTCAGAACTACTGAGAGTAATTAGAACGCATAAAATTGGTGCACACGATTACACCCGGTGCATCGGATGCATAAACGATTGCACCCGGTGCAATTGCCATCACTGAAATAATAAAACGTTCAAAAATTACTTGTGCATGAAATTATCCCTTCGGAAATTGCTTTTTGCCGATTTCCAGTGTCATCAGTGATGAGGACGAAGTTTTCTTCAGGAAGGTGTTCCATATACCACGAAGAAGCTTTTCTAATGCATCTGTCGTTATAATCATTTACTATTTCATGTTTTTCTTGTTGGAGATAAGTGTCTCTTAAAATGTACAAAGAAAATGCACAAATTGTGTTATGATTCAAAATTTTAGATCATAAGGTGCGTTTTATTGCGAACGAAAGTTACACCAGTGAGACTAAAATGCAATAAAACGACTTTCTGAATTTGTAAATCATTTCAACTTATAACTTATGAGAAGTGGCGGTACAAAATCCACTAAATTGGCTAGGCTAGACATACCATTAATTTTCCTCATCATTTTTGAAGTGCACTAAATGCAGAGTTAATTCGTACTTAACTCAAACCACACAATATCACTGCTTTTACCGTCTCAATCGAAAGTTAGAATAAGTTACACTGCAGCGAGTGAAAATATGCAATAAAAATCCGTTCACTCGATAGAGTTAGATGAGTTCACGTGCAATAAAACGCATCTATAGTTTACTTACTTGTGATGATCGTTAGTAAAAATATAAAAGTGTCTCGTTGGATTATCAATAGCACTCATCAAGCGTTTATAAGTTGGTAGATTGCGATGTTTAACTTCTTTAAGAACAGTATGCAAAATTATTACGTTACCCAAAGCATCTTCTTCTAGAATATCCATCTAAAAACACAGAATTTAACATTTCCTTTACTTCATTACTATTTTGCTTCAGATTATTTACGTACTTGATCTAAAATAACATTTGTGTCAAGAATAATGTAATGGTTATTCTTGTATTTGTTGTTTTTATTTGAAAAAGACTTGGACAGAGTTGTATCGTCAACCATGCAGAATTCACATGATGGTATTCCACAGTAAATATCATCACGAATGTAATGTTCTCTTATGTTCTAAAATGTTAATTAATGACTCAATAAAATTTAAAATGCGAATGTAATTAAGACTTAAGCCGGGAATACGTTGGATTGGAGAAACAAACCTTAACATAATTGCCGACTTTGTTTTTTCTTATGAACGATTTTGTTGAAAACATGGTGCTCCTTTACGTTGATAAACAAATGAAACACTAGTTCGCTTATTACAAACAATGAATAAACACTAAATTTCATTAAATACTTATTAGAACTTCTCTGGATCTTTACTTCATTAATCTCAGGAATAAATGCACATGGAGCATGGACAATGGACTATAGGTTATGCACATAAGTCGCTTTCCTTTTGACTGTGCTAACTCCGCCTTCTCGAGCCCTCAAGCGGCCCATACACTTTCAACCTAGTCATCAACCTAGTTCTCAACTTGCGATGTTGAGGACTAGGTTGACCGTCTGTGGGCAGGTTGATGTTGAAATTTTATGGCGGAGCCTGATGTTGACGACCAGGTTGAGTCATTTGTGCCACTAGGTTGACGACATGCTTGTAAACATCAGTTGTTTTTTGGGAAATGTGCTGTCAACTTGTAAAAACTTGTTGGAAGGCCAAAATAAAACTGATGTTTATCAACTTGGTTGACATGTGTGTGGGCAACAACCCCAACCTGAAAGTGTATGGGCCGCTTTAAATTCTCGATGTGACTTATTAGTTATTACCTCCGGCACCGTTGCACTTCACTAATGTCGTAACAAAGTATTCGGTTCCCACAATAATTGGTTACTTTCTTTTATGTTTATTGTACCTAATTATCGTTGTAGCTTCATACGACTGAGTTGGTCTAAATGGCAACATAATTTAAATTATAAAATGTGACAAGACTTCTTCTGTCAACAGGTTTGCCAACATTGAACAAATTCAACAGGGCCTGCAAACAAGTTATAAAAGCGGAAATTCATTATAACTTCTGTGTGTCTATGTAAATACATTATTTTTTTTTTGCAATAAGGATTGTGCCTATCAGTTTCAGCTTTTCTTGTTATGCATGTCTAATGTTCTTCATTTCCGTTTCTTTTGAACTTGAATATACCTAACCTAACAGTTGTTTAACATTGTTGATCGAGTACATAAATCTTGAGTGTGTGGATTAATTCGAATCGATAATAGTATATTATTCGATGAGTGCATATAGAGGCTATTATACGCGAGGGCGTGGTTACGTAGCGAGGCGAAGCGGAGCGGAGTAACGGCCCGAGCGTTTAATAGCGGTTAATGTTCACATTTTCGTGAATATTCAGTGTTGTTTTTTTGAGCATCAATTAATTGATTTTTGCGACAGCAAATTTTCTGATGCACATGCTCGTGCCTGTTTGATTTCTAGAGGTGTAAAGTGGATTTCTTCGAATTGATTCATTTCGAACCAAACTAAACGAAGCACGAACCGGACAAACAATAAAACCACGAAACGAAAACACCTCACACGAATGTCCATCGCGGGACGTTTGCTTGACAGACAATGTTGACATATGTCATATACGAGATATTTAAGCTGCTTTCAGATATTTTCTATTGACTTTTTTCACTCTAAACGCTCTGTAGTCGTTTGGTTATTCCAAGTTCGGTTATTTTCTATTGAATCTTTTCACTGTAAACTCTTTTTAGTCGTTTGGTTATTCCAAAAAGGGTAAATGGTGAATTCTTTATACTCTGCAATACTACTCCAGCTACACTCCAACTCTGTCTGAAAATCCGAACGCACCTTCAGTTCAATAGATGACGTTTTAGAATGTGACATTTCATTATTGCATTTAGGCAAGCGTTCTGCTTGACGTAAGAAAAAACCTCAAGAGGAATAATGACCTATTTGACTTGTGTCAAGGTCATTATTCGCCATTGGTATTAATGTGAGTTATATGTGCCTGCACACACACCTAATAATCGCTGTTTTACGTGGTCGTCGCGGATAAAGTATAATATTCAATTCGCGCATATGGGCGATTCCTCGGCTCGACTAACGTCTCGCTACGTACGTAAACTTCGCCCTCGCGTATAATAGCCTGCATATGCGCTCATTAAATAATATACTATTATTTTACTACCTACTATAACAAATAAATTCCGTTTCCGTTTAATTTTTATTATTTCTCTACCAAGAGTGACGAGTACAATAATTAATTTGAAATGTATATCTGTTTAAAGTCAAAAAATATGACAGGAAAACAAAATTAGGTACTTAAATTGAAATGCTTGAACATGTGGTTTCGTTTTTGTTTCAAGCGCAAGTTGGCAACTTCATTTACATGTTTATTTATATGTACTTGATATTATCTTTAGTAAGTACAGTAAACTTGTGTGTGTGTGTGTGTGTGTGTGTGTATGTGTGTGTGAATGTGAAGTTCATGGTTTTACACATCATGTTTTCCATTTCCGTACCTATTCATGAATTTCAACGTTTTCTTGACTGCGAACTGCGATGTATCTTGTATGTCGTAGTCGTTTATTTTCATTATTTGCTTTTCCCTTTTGTTTGCATTGTATCCATCATCATAGGCGTGCGCACGGGGCGTGCCGGTGGTGCCCGGGCACGCCCTAATGCTTCAAGATTAAAAA
>JARJEB010025051.1:0-19228 GCA_030264535.1 Liometoxenus newtonarum
TGGCCAGGAAGTTGACAACCGCCTGGAGGCATGCAACCAGATGAGCTTACTTGTTCTATGGGTTGTTCTCACTTTATTATTCTTTGAATCTATAAAATTATATTGTGGGGTTATAGAAAAAGTAAAGTACGTAATACGAGTGAAATGTTGCGTATTGCGCATGAAGCGGAAAATTTACAAACGAACCGCGATGCGGCGAGTTTAGTAATACGCGAAGGCGCATTTTCCGTAGTAGTCGTAGAAATAATTCATTATATTATGAATCTCTAAATTAGCGTATCTACTGTTATCACGATTCACTTTCAGTACTTAAGATTTTCTATACTTATTTCCTATACTTCCGATAATAGTTTTGCTGCTAAACAATAATCCCCTTACAAGTATCTTCGTACCTTCAAGTAATATTAACGAAGGAGCTTGAAATTTGTTTAATAATAATGGGGGTGAGTAAATATGTTTCGAACAGTTTTCGATCCATGGTGATGTTGAATATTTTGATAGTATTAAAAGACCCTTCACATTTAGTAAGCGCAAATGAGGAATAACCTTAGGCGAAATGCGACAATTATGAATTGACGATTTAGGGAAAACTATCAGAGAGTTGTAAATACAGGGTGTCGAAGGAACTTATTTTTAAAACTGTTAAAATTCAGGTAAGTAACTTTATTATTTGGACAAAATTCATAAAAAAAAATGATAATGTTGAATACTTTGAATTGATATTCAAGAGTCGTTACGCCCAATTTAAAAGATTAGAGTGAAAGCAGCTAATTAATTAATAACAAAAATTCAGTAACTGCAAACGTTAAATCAAAATGGCAATTTATTTTCTACGTTTTACAAAATAATTTTCTAAACAATGTTGAAAACGTACAAATAAAACGTTCCGTTTGTCTACTTATCGATTTTTTTGAATAAATTGCAAATTTCTGCGTAGTGTTACTAAAAGACTACAAAATGTTGCAAAAAGAGATAAGTATGTCATCCATGTATTTTATAAGTAACTACTTGTGAAATAATACATAACAAAGAGAAAACAAAAAGTGAACATTTTTTTATGTTGTTGTTTTTCTTGTTGTTGGAATAAGTATATAGCCAACCACCAAAGAATGTAGCTACCTGAAGCTTTAACATTAGTTTATGCACGCCCTGTATATTTACAAACCAGTACGTAAGTAAAATTGAGGAATTGGGAACGTTGCAAAGAAGGAAAAGGAAATTTGCGGGATGCATAACTGGATTATGAAAAATTGAATGTTTGTCGTCGGATATTATTTTCTAATCCAATAACAAACAGCAGTGTATACTGTATATTCTACTATATGTATACTATACACTATGGCCTATGCAGTAAACACTGTATATCTGTATACTATACACTTATCAACACTTTTCTTGTGCAGACATATCAAAATTAGCGTTTGATATTTTATTAATGATCTTAATGATCAACACAAAAATATTATTTATCTGTGGAGTTTTCGATTGTCTAGATTTAATAAAACGAATTTGAATCTCTACGTTCTTGAATATGTTATCGTGCCAAGCGCCCTTATTTCCGGTATGCGCTAAAACCGCCGCCTGCGACCTGATGTTGGTCTCGGATTTGCAATTGCTGCAATTATATTCATTCCACGCATGCTTCAGTATAACGAGTACAATAATTCGGTGCGTAATGTTGCTTGTTGTTGTGTAATTGCGTAAATTTAATTTGATTGCGCCTTGTGTTAATCACAACCTCGCAATTTAACATCTGCTGATTTATGATTAAATTATAAATTTAAATTTTCATTGTTTTCACCTCAACCAATCACACCCATTTTTTAATGTTCTCTCAGACCGTAGCTAGGAAAAAAATTCCGGGGAGGATCCGGGTATAATTCATACAAAATACAAAACAATAAACACGTCAATGTTCAATTTAATTTTCTGTGTTTACGAAAAAATTAAAAAAAATCTAATTCTTGGAAATTTGGGGGAGGGGGGTCAAAAGCCTATGATCCCTCCCCTAGCTACGGCCTTGATGTTATCTGATGTACAATATACAACTTTAAACACCTTAGATGTGACCATACTACGGTTTACTTTAGTATTTTTATTTACAATTGTTAAAAACAATTAAAATTTCAATTTCTGTTTTCTCACAATAGAACATAGAATTTAATGAATTACTTCAATCACCCTAATATGGAGCCGGAAATATGTTAACTTAGCGCTACTATGAACTGGTCGAACTAAACCAAACCTTTCAGATTTTGATCGAAAACCTATCTTTCCTTACAATGTACCTTGGGTATGATCGGAAAGTTAAAAACGTACCTATATTCAAACGAAATGGAAATAAGTTGATTCCATTGTCTTCTGGTTGATGGGAATACGATATTCTAACACGTAATAATCTCGCATTGTCATATCTCATACTAATAAATCACACGTAAGTCTAAAGAAAAGCCATGCGAGCACATTGTCTGCTTATTTGCAACGACCAAACTCGAATATAAACAAAACATTTTCCTGTTTGTTCTTTTGTCAACTAGGTTCTCAGGCATCCTCCATGGTTCTCTTATATATTACAATATGTACAAATTATACTTTAGCAAATTTCCCGGAGGCCAATTAAAATACTCGTTTCATGTTTCCATGTGTTTTTGTTCATTTTTTTTAGTTTTGTCTTTGTTATTATATATCCCAGATAATCATTTTATTTGCAATATTTACACGTCCTCAGTTGGAGAAATAGTAAAGGATTTCAAATTCTACATGAGAATATTGTATTTTAAAAAAAATATGAAAATTTTGCGATACTGATGCAAAGTAATGAAAATGCCAACTGACTACACCTGGAACTAAAACCAAATAAAGGTTATACCAAGCTTGCTGTTATAATTTAATGTTAAATTCAACCTCCTGTTATTTGCGATTTTACGATTTGACTTGCAAGTTGAAGTTCAAGTTAGATATAAAATTTCGCTTGGCCACAATTTTGTTCACCTTGCCGATACATATACATCAAAGACATCATTTCAAAAACTATAGTTTTTATACTCATAGATCATATCTACGGATACGTGGATATCTGGAAAATTTCGACCTCTAAAATGGATTTAAAGTTTCATTACGGGTGGTTAATAGGATAAGCTACAATTCTGTAAACTCTATTCCTCTTACAATTCCATCTCCTATGATGGTTTCTGTCGTACTTAGACTTCCGAAACGGACACGTCCGTCGTTTCCAAAGAGGATTCAAATGTAAATAGAAAATGCACGAGAAAAGGAGCAAAGAACTGCTCTTGACTTAATTCAGTCTTTGATACTGTCTCCGCACTTTAATCATGTAACCCCTTTTAGAAACACGTGCATACTCTAAAATTCCAAAAAACATCATTTTCGTTGCTTTAGAGTTTAGACCAAAAAGATAAAGGTGAAAGTTTCACCCAAATTAAGAACTTCAATGTTATTGGGATTAATTGACAATCCAAATTTCTAAATTTGTTTTTGTTTCAGGTAATTCTTATTTCTGGTATTTATTATCAACTCACTGCGAAAAATGGTAAGAAGTTTTTAAATTAACATAGAGGTATAAAGGTCATCATTATCACATAGTTTAATCATTTTTAAATTAACTTTGTTGAATTTATTATTTTCCCATACATTTCCATCTGATGCCTTGTAAGAAAATCGATTTAATAACCACATGGTTAGCAAATGTTATTAAATTGATGTTAAAACAAATGAACCATCAGGGCCAATTTCAAATAAATCTTTACTTTTGTGGATTTAAGTGATTGACCGAATTCTAGACCTTGTTCAGTAATGATTAGAAACTTTTCTTTCATCTTATATTTTCATTAACACTCAATGCACTATTTCTATAGTCAAACCCCTCTCCTTAATCTTCTCGTTCCTTTTTTTCCAAGAGTTGCTTTCGTCGTTTTTTTTTCTTTCTTGAAATTACTAGCCTTGCCTTTTGCTTTTTTTGCTCTTTTGAGGCCTTTTTCACTCTTTTGACTTTCATTTCGTAGATTAAAAACCTCGGGGGAATTTAAGACACGAAAAGGACTGCCTAAACGTCTTCCTTGCACTTCAATTCGTCTACACAGTTTTCTCTTAACATGTATAAAAATAAGTATAAGTGGAGATTGTACCGGAAAAGAATCGTGAAAAAAAATTTTCTTTCCTTATTGAAGCTTTACATCCTTTCTTTTTCGTATCATAAAAACATGGCGAGACATATGAATCTTGCTTGACGGATGAGCGAACACAAATTTATTACTGATCCTTATAATTCAAGTCGTTAATCTTTTCGTATGTTGGAAGTTAGTAAATAAATTAATAACCTGATTTAATATAATAAGCTGTTTACTCCGGGACTCTATGTTAAAAGTAGAGTGGCGCCCATTTATAGACCTTTTTACATAACATCCATCGAACCACGCCGTCTCCGCTGCAGCAAACCTGCAAAACAATAATTAACATAGCAACGCGCCTAAGCTATCCGATCCTTCTCCGAACACGGATCGGATCAATTTTCTTAAATGGCTTAGGTGTGATATCAAACTGTGATTACATTCAAATTGCTCTTCGGAAATTTGTGCTGTACAACCCGTACAAATTTTTATTCACACAATTTCTTCCCGAAAATGGAATGCATACATTTCAGGTGACCTTCACGTGATAGTAAACATTGGGCATATGGTGACGCCTTACATATTAATAAATTTAAGTGAAAATTCAACTCTTATTAATTTTTAAGATCGTTGATTGAAATTGGCATAGCACTCGATAATTCATGCGGTAATATAGAGTTATTTTCTGACAATCCGTCTCTACCGTTTTACCCAATCTCGTTTTGTTTTCACCTATTCGAATGTCGGGTACATCTTCGGCTTCGCACATTCTTCAAAGCATTGGGAAGCGGGGATACTCCGGGTGTACCTTTTAGCGTATCAATCTTTTGGTGAAATTGAACCATGCAGGGTTGCCGTCGCACTTTCGAACGTTTGATGGTGCACATTGAGTAAAATTTTACCGTCACCATGAATTTTGTAATGAAAGGTTGAAATGCTTACGATATGAAGCGACATTTGTAGCACGCATCGTTATCATACTAATGCCGTTAAATGCATGTGACTGAAAGAGACTATATTTACTATAGGTGCGTTTTATTGCTCTCATGGAATAATATACCAAGATAGAGTTGGCAAAAAAACGATTCAAGAGAATTTACGGAATGACTTGCGCAGTGCCATCTAAACTTCGTGCGCCATGTGGGTATACGTTAAATTTTGAGATATTGTTTTTGATGTCAAAAAATACAAAATAGAATTTTTAATAATTAAAAAATTATTAACAAGTAATGCTTTAACGGCTACAACAATTCTAGGATCTGAAATACGAAAATATTGCCCGAACGCCTTACAAATCAGCCCCAGCCCGCACTTCGACCTCTCCGGTTTCTCTCACGTCCGTGAGACCGGGGTGAAATCGGAGAGCTGGAGTCTCGCGTCATCAATAAAACGGCTCTTCCGTCTTCTGGAATGCTCTCCAATGAGGCACGAGTATGACATAGTTGCCTGATAGTCACTTCGGATCGAAAATATTTCAACTATATTGTTCATTTCAGTATTGGATTTTGGATACGTTACTATTTTATTAACTTATCTAACGTCCGTATTCATGGCCTTTAGGAAATTAGGTCCAAGGAAGATCTTTCATACTTGCACTTCACTGAAAACTACAATATATTTTCCATATGTTCAAATGTACATCACTCTTGGTAGCGATTTGAATACATTTTTCGAACTGTAAATAAGCACGTTGAGCATTCAAATGCAATGAATTCATGATACACCGTGCGCGGATTCGCTATATGGAATTTCGATAGTACGTAATGCAGATACATTATAATGATGCACGTGTATGCAGAACTAAATTTATATTGTATATATCTACACACTTGCGAGGCTACTGAATGGCATATATTCGGAGGCAGCAGCCACTTGAGGGATGCATTGTCATACAATTCAATTTCCGCTTTTCGTTTCGCATTTACATATAAACGTAAACTATGTTACATTATGTATCAAACATACTTGGACGGATCTGTATTTAGATTTGGCTGTGTAATGCTTGATGTTCATGTATGTGTAGACTACTTACAATGTTCTATGACGTTCCATGTATTGCCCCAGAGCTTTACCACAGCAAACAGAAAATCATCGATGTTATGCATCTTGACATTGTTGTTTCCTTAGCAATTTAAGATTTTAAGATATCAATAATTCCATGAAGCAATGTTTCAATTTTTAGACGAATATTGGCAATTTCTATAAAGTTTGATGATTATTTTCTATCGCACGATTGAATGACTTCTTTGTCTACTTAGGTCTGTTTGTGCTGGCGTGCTGGGCTTGAGAATCATGTATTTAGTTTTATGTTCAATTTGTTAAGTGAAAATTTACGAATTGCACTGATAAATTGAATGGAATTGGGAACAGGAAAAGGAGAGAAAAGCGTTGAATTGAATTTCTGAATGGAGTTTTCGGTTTTATATCGAGTTGATTTTATGCTGTTGCGCTCTCTGAATGTTCTACGTGTTCGCGTTTGATTCGACGTCTCTATACGACAAACTGAAAATGACAACTGCGAAGTCAATAGAATTCTACTTTTTCTGCCTTGAAAGAAGAGGGAATGCATTCGTATGTGCACAAAAAATCGGTGCGTTAAATTCGCACTGTACAACTTTCCGATCATGCAAATGTACAACTTTCCGATCATGCAAACTACGTTTTTGTAGAAGTCGTCGATCGTAAAAGTAATTTTGATAGGAAAATGTAAATGGCTTCATTACATTTTCATACCATTTTCATATTTACAGGCCGATGTTGTTCAAGTTAGAGGGATAGCTGCCCAGATATCAAATTTCATCCCGATTCGTTGCTTGGTTTGCCGGCAATACTAGTCCCATGGTCTATGTGTACAAAATTCCTGTTATAAACGAAGAAACGTGTGTGTTGTGCTGGGTGGTCCGAATTCATTGCTACACTATATATTTGTAGTTAAAGTAGGTAGTGAAGAAAGAAATTTAAAGAAACAATACAAATTGGTCATCTTCTCGAGGAATTATGATCGTTGACGTGACTCCGTGTGTACGTACGGCTGCATGTTTCTCTGGGTTTGTATGGGAATAAAATACCGGCCAAATCAAGTTGTAGAAAATTATCATCAGCTTTTGTAAATACTGCGCAAATAAATACACGATATTTTTTCCCAATCGACTAATTTTATGTAAATATGGAAACTGGTTGTGATGACGTATGGGGATCATTGGGACTAAATTTATAATAAGCTATAACTCTTCTTCCAGACATACATCGACATTTTCAGCCGATTAACTTCACAACCGATTACACCGAAACTATCCAACCATCGTCGAAGTCAAATCTGATAGACTTTATGGTCAACTAACGCAATAATCAATATGTTTCAAAGACAAGTAATATATACCGTGTGCTTGATCATACAAGTGAACATAACCCTTTACATTTTATGCTCTATATATGCATATACCGCACAAATTTTAGACCATTTTCTGGGATTCTGTAAAATATTAGAAAAAGTTGCGTTACGTTCGTGAAGCATAAGACCCTTCTAACGCAAAAAGTTGGGAACACTATTTTTTGCATACTGACATCATATGTTAGATACATTATACCAATTTAAAACATGATATCTCTAACTATTGTTGTTTGTGAACAAGCCTAATGGAGAGTCAAAAGTCAAATGCAAGTCACCCGCTAGGTTACACTTCAAAGAATCTCAAAACGTATGCATTACAAACGACAACTGCAGGTAAGAGCTTAGCTTAGAACTTAGAACGGGAAAGAACGGGATGTACTGAAGTCTGGGGTTATGGATATAAACAGTTAGTGTTACAAAATTCGTTTCATTAAATGATTATAACATAGTAAGTGTGCAGAAATAATGTTACTACCTACTTTTAATGATGTTTTAACAGTCGATCGTTATAATTACAACCAAAAATTCATTCGATTGACTTTTTTTCTCACGTTCACTTCACTATTGCTCATATTTTCTACCGGAAAGTTTGATGTAATCACTTAAAAAGAAAAGATGAGTGTGTGGGTCATACATTTTATTTACATTTTTGTATGGACTTGGTATATGGATATTTTTCGCCTCAAGTTATGAATCGCCCTATATAAGTAAAATTAAGTTCTAAATTGTTTACGAATTTTCAAGGTATTGCGATCGTTCTTTTACGAGTTGGTAGGTACATACTATATTTGTTATCGATACGTCAATAGCACTGGTTTTGATCAATATCGCACAAATTGTGGCAATTGTTGAAAAGTTTTTGTTTCAGAGACTAGTTCCTTCTAAACGGAAAATAAACACAAACATACCGAGTTTTAGTTCACGATTAATGAAGGAAGCAAGCTGGATTTTAATACGAAGTTGGAAAATGTAACGTAGTTTAGACGTACATCTGCATTTGTGAATGTAAATTGGTTTTGGCCTAATTTAAAAGCACAGAAAAGCTTGCTTACTTACTTACTACCAAGCGAGTTACAATTCGGATTATGTATTATATGAATAAATACTCAGCGAGCTTTGAGAGTTCTAAGTTGAAAGCTCTTGGTCTCAAAGAGCTTGCGGTATGAGAGAAAATTCGGATTTAAATTTAAGTTTGGAGCTCGTTACTAATAATTTAAGGTTTTAAATCGCGTAATTAACATTTTACGAAAAACTGAAAAGCAATGGTTTAAACTATATTATGTATTCAGCTTGATAATATTGCAACAAGCAACGTAAGAATGTGTTCAACGTGTTACAAACTATTGTTAATCGTCTCTGGGGGTGTTGTGGTGTTAAATAAGTACTTGGATAGTTTGTAATAACTTTAGTAATACCGGTAAGTGTGTTCGATATTCTCGGCCCTCTATAATATAATAAATTTAAGCACATGTCCTTTTTGGTTTGTTTGGTCCTTTCGGTTCGTTGTGCGACTAAAGCAATAACTATTCGCAAGTGTTATACTACTCCTAGTTGTTTAGATATTATTATTATTATTATTATTATTATTATACAACCTAGGTTTGTTGCTTAGTTGGAAGTCATGCTCTGTATTGCTAGTCATGAGATTGGGGTTGTACCAGAAATGTACTCATACTCGTAGTAAAGCGAGAGAAATGGGTAGTTAGTGGGATCGGTAATGCTGCTGGCATAGTACGTAAGGCCCCATCGGGGACGACGTCGACTCTCTATGCTATGCAGACGCGGCTCGTCTCGGTAATGCTGCTAAGCCTATTCCGGACGCCTCGTAAAAAGCTTACTGCAAATTACCGACGCGCGAAGGTTCGTTCGTGAGTAATACTCGTGCCGAAAGGTATAAACACAAACCTACTTGCATTTTGGTTTGGTAGTATAAAGATGGCTGTTTGCTTGTGTAACTGTTACGAGTATATGGTATATGCTATTTTTGTAAATTTCTTTGAGAAAATTCTTGTTTGGATAAGCTGTGGTAGTAAAAATAATATTGTTTGAAAGGAAAAATGATGAAATTGTATATAACATTATGTAAAGAAAACATATATTTTCATATGTATACAACAGTTTTATGTAAAAATTTAAGAAAATGTGAACAAGAAAATTTTTTAATCAACTCTTTTTTATTAGATAAATTGTCAAAGATAAACTAATTTATGAAGAAGTAATTTTTTAATATTTTAACGCTAAGGAAATTCTTTGAGCAGACTTTCTCTGTATTATTAAAATAATTAAATGAAAATCTTTTATAATTACATTTGAAATTTACAAATTGTATATGGAAAATTTCACTTACACTTACAATCGAAGAAATGTACTTATTTCAATTTTTTATTAAAATTTGGTTTAAATGATATTTGAAAAAAAAAGGGGAAAACCCTGTATACAGGGTGTCTTGATCGACATGGGCCACTAAGGAAAACTGTTATATTTGAAAAGACCAAAGTCTGTTAAATTAGCATAAAGCTACTCTGGGTTCGTTACACACGATTTATGGATTCGATTAGGAATAACAGCTACTTTATTGGGGAAAATGTTTTTACGACCCGATAACAGACTGTCACAAATTACAAAATATTTAATACTTCTACTGACTGATTGATTGACAGACTGATTGATGTTTAATTACATGTATGAATATTTGAATTGAACGAGAAGAGATGTAAAGAGGGTCTGAGTGTTAGTGTAAGTTGGCGCAATATTTAAAGCGAACAAATATGTCAATATCAGGAATTTTGAAAAAAAATTACCGATAGGGTGCTGCCTCTAGCATCTTATCGGACAATTGTCCAAAATTAAAACCTCAAATAATAAAAATTTATTATATTGACTTTACCAAAGATACTCATATGAACTGGTATGCTATAAATCGGTATGGATTCGCACCGCGCAACTTTCCGACCTATACACTACGCTTTTGTAGAACTCGTGGCCGGAGAAACTAATTTTGATCGAGAGGTGGAATTGAACAGAAATTTAAATTTCCATGACGTTTAACAATCCAATCAGATAACGTCAAACAACATGCGTAAATAAATTTTGCCTTTATATCGTTCCCTCATTTTATAAGGTTGCCCGGGATTCTTGTCCAATATTGGTGGTCCATTATATTATACGTCCATGGTTGACGCGGTGTGCCTTCTGCCACTACACTTAACCTGTGAAAGTGGGCCCATTGTACGCCTCCAGGTGCCATGTTGGTGGTGTGCTGCTTACTCCGAGTAGGGCTTTCCCCTGGACTTCGATAGCGGGACATTCACATAGGACGTGAATCACATCCCCCGCATGTGGTGTCGGATTTGATTCCAATGCTATGAAGGGGTTGGTTCAACCGACAGGAGCCTCTAAGAAAGTTAGTAAGAATTTTAAGAGTCTTACTTGGCTCGTTGATCATTGCTCTGTCAAGTTTGATGCAAAGGACTCTGATTGACTTTCTTACCTGCCGACATCTCTCCGTAGGTGTTATGGACGCTAAAAATGCAAATTGTTTGGCTGGTTGTGTTACATATTAGCTGTAGTTGTGTGGCAGTTCTGTTTTCTGGATGGTATTGTACGATTTAAGAGTAATTAATTCTTCATATATGTTTCAACTCGGGACACTCGTTGGAGCTATACATTTGGAATTACATTTCCCGCCCTTTTATTCATGATCACTATGTAGTACCCTCAGATTAAGAATAAGGCTAGATGCGAAATCGCGTAATCCAATGAATTGCAATGAATGTCTCCAAGATATAAGGTAACCTATCACATATGCTGATAATGACGGATTGATTCGACTTGAGGAATCTGGCATTCGTAGAGATTCGTGCTAGCATGAGACATATGCTGGACCGATCTTGCCCGAAGAGAAAATGGTCACGGAGCGGTTCGTATATGTTGGAGACATTAAATCTCATCCACGCGCCACCTAGCTTTATTCTTAATCTGAGGTAGTATGTATCTCTACTCTCATCCAGTTTATTCATATGTTAAAAGTCCTGAAAACTCGACTTTACTGCGCCTTTCACGTGATGTCGTTTGTTCTTCATAACTCTTTTCTGTGCCGTTAAGTAGCAAGTGTGTGTAACGGTTAAGTAACAAGTGTTTTTTGATATGCAGTATATTTCAGGTAAACTGTCTTAAATGGGGATAAGAAAGTACAATAATTTACTGAGAGAAATTAAAGAACTCAAAAAATGAAAACTAAAAGTGCTTCGTATGAGGTAACCATCAGCATTTGTCTGCAAGCGAGTTAATTGCTTACAATTTTTTCTTCCTACTTGGAATGATAAAATATGAGTCGAGGGCTATACATTTATACAGTCTATGGGGTTGTTATGGTAGCTTTACTGATGGCTAGGGTATATCCATCAATTGGATCTTTGATAGGAGTTTTTGGGACATCAGACCATTCTGCCAACCACCAAACCAAACCAAACTAGGCAAGAGTGCTCGCCATAGGGAAGAAGCCCCACTGCCAGAAGGCCATGGTTGCTCTACTGCGTTTCCTCCTTAAGTGCGCATTCCAGGTTAATTTTTTGTCTGGGATAATGTCTAGAACTTTAGTACATGAATTTATACTAAATTCTTGTTCTTTCTGTTGATTTCTCGTGATCTCAGATCAGTTTTATGGGTCTCATCTCAGTTGCAAAAAGAACGCAACTTAAGTCTGTGAATCAAGAAAATAGGTACCTACCATTATGCCATTCTTCTTTGTGAAGAGGACAGTTTCGACCTTTGCTAGATTTACAGTCAACCACTAGTCGACCAGATTCAGCGCTGCATGCATTGAATTCAGAAATCTTCCTCTTATTATTAGGGCGTAGACTAGTGTCCAGAAGACTTGCTCATTCGGTTGTTGAATTAGGTCATATATATTGTTAGGTTCCAGATTAATAGCGATACAACACCACCTTGTAGCCGATTCTAATTGCGGCCTTAGTTCTCTGGCTTAACAATTTTAGAATCCAGTTCCTACACGAAGTTTGGATCCCTTTTCGCTGTTCCTTCGAAGGCTCCTTGGATATCTGGGAGGACTGCGAGAGTATGTTTTTTTATGTTAGAGAGAATCTTCAATTCTCGTCGAGTAGACTGGTTGAGAGGCTTGCTGCTACGTCTTTGTAAGAAGCCATTCCCTCTCTATTCTCTCTCACATAGTCTTTCGATTGTTTTCAGAAAGACAGATGTGAGCTTGATCGGTCGATATGATTTAACAATGGAATAGTTTACTTTTCCCGCTTTAGGGATGCAGATAACCTTGACCAGCTGCCATGCTGGTGATACGGCTGCCACTGCCAGTGATGTGGAATAGATATGATGCAACTCATCTAGAATATTCTCAAGTCCCCACTGTAGGAGGCTGCGAAGATTCCATCAGCGCCCGCTGTTTTGTACGCTGAGAATGACGAGATAGGTCATCTAATCTTATTTGTCGTGCAGCATGCTTCCGCAGGTGATGAGGAATTTTTATCCTCCACCGTCCGATCATCCTCGCTGTTTGGTATATGTTCAATGCAGCCTAGAAAATAAGTAAGAATTGGTTCTGTAATTATTTCAAGGGGTTTAGAATGTCTATTTTTGAGTCCCATCAGCCCTTTTGAGTAGGGTTTCACTAGACAAAAAGTCTTGTCTTGCATTGAATGTCTTTGTCCTCAAGATCAATCAAGACAAGAAATATGTCTACCTTCTTGTAATCAATTTCGAAGTCCCGATCAAATTACGCATATGGGGGAAAGTTGTGCTGTGCTAACCCAAACTGATTTTTTAAAATGGTAGCCCTATAGTTTAATTACAAACTTGGATGCAGAAAAAATAACTTTGTGAACGGCACGTATTACTTTAGTTGGTACTGTTAAAATATGTTTGAATTATTTCAATATCCTAACTCGATGTGAGATTTCCATAGGAGATTTCTCACCAGTCAACCACGATTTGCACTTTTGTTATTGTGTTATACGGCGATCGCCGAACACATGCAGGAAGTACATTGCTAGGAGGCACCTTATTGAGCAGTACATAGTGCGCTTCAAACAGTTTCACACGTAAAACATTAAAAACACGTGCGAGAATTCAATAAAATGAAATGAATTCGATCATAATCAAAATTTAAGCACAAACTCAAATGTGAATGAACAGTCTTACCAATAACAATAATCAACTCAAAAATTAGGCGCGCATTTGTGGTAGAAGCATTTACTGAATGTGATTGGCGAACGCAGTCAAGAATTAAACTTTAGATAGAACTTGGTTTAACTGGAAGATAATTTGCTTTTGATGGATATTCACATTTAATAGTTTTTCTAGGAATAATTTTTGAAGTTTGAATCAGTAAAACCAGCTTTTTAAAGAAAATTTTAAACATAACAATGACGTCATTATCGTCTAGTCCAGGGGTCGACAGATCGGGGCTCTTCAAACATCAACGTCATCATCGACATAACAAAGCTTTCAAAAGTGATGCAAAGTCAGCGTTTTAAGTGAGTTTTAAATAAAAAAATGAATGGCTTTCTGATAACTTCGTTATTATATTTTCTTCACAACTTGGCTCTCCTCACTGGAAAGTTTACCGACCCCTGGTCTATAGTCTCTAGTCTTTCACATTTGGAAGCTTGTATGCGCATTGTTGCAACTAAAGCCACTTGCCCTGCTTCAACCTATTTCCCGACGTCGATACCTCCCTATTCTATATTTATTCAGGATGAGACTTTAACAATAACCTTTAAATTTTAGATACAATTATAATAAGTAATTTGTATTTATACCTATAGGTACATCCTCTTAGTACAATTCCCTCATATTAAGAACACAGCAGATTGTGTGATTGCTCTGTGGTTTATTAAATAGGGAGGTATGCTCCAATCTCCAATGTTTTGCCAAATATAACTTACAAATTGTTTGAGACGATTATTTTATTTAATCGAATTTTTTAATGCTTTATCCTTCGGTGATAAATTTATATTCATTAATAAATTAATTAATTAATATAACTTATGCAAAAGCAGTCTTAACCTAACTAAGTCTATAAGAAGAGAGAACTGAACTTGGAGTTTTGAACTTTCTAAAAGTCTATTAAATGTTACTACAATGAACACGCTGAACTATGATTTGTAGTGACTGCAAAAGAGCCCATTGTGGTCAATCGATTACTTACAACTATAACATCACAATGGAGTTGAGTGTACCTATTATTTAAGTACAGAGAAGCAAATAGTCGAAGAGGAAACGGAAAACTACGTTTTCGAATGAAGTAAAAGCAACTTTGGTTACTATTCACTTCCTTCAAACGGTACCGGTTGGAAACATAGTCGTTCGGGTCACTCAATTATAATCGCCTTGTTGATTATCCAGACTTGCGTTTATAATTTTAAAAGTTTTGTTCTTTATTTGATTTAATTCTATTTTAGATGATTAAAATCAATTCATATATGTACTTCTATAAAATACACTTGAATCCATTTTCTCCCATGCATTTAATTAAAACTTGTTTTCTCAGTTACTAATTAAAGCAACAAATGTTTTAATTTTCTATATATTTCAAGAAAGAATGGCAAATTCATGTGAATATAAAATCTCGGGCAAAATATCTTTAATATTCAACATAAATATTTCCTTCATCCTTCAGGAAAATTGCTGGTAAATGGCAAATGTTAGAAATATCTTTAAGCATGAATACTTGAAATAGTTTAAAAACAAATTGGATGCACCATTATGTTTATGTAATATGAAAAGTCAAGTCATAACATTTCGTTCTCGACGGCCCTGAAGCTAAAAATATGAAATGCAACTGTTGCACATAAATATTACGAAACGTGCATGGAAAGGACGAAAACGTCAAGAAACATCTCACCGTTCCCGCCATTATTATCCTTCTTCGCACAACTCAGGTTCAAGTCTCACGGGTTCAAACATGGCTTTTTATGCGATTTCCGTGTCTTCATGCATCTTCTGTATGTATACCAGTGGAAGAACAAACTTCCTGTCATACGAGTAAACATATTGGAATGGAATTTTATTTCTGGGTAGGTAACCCTTGGATACTGGGAGTAAAAATCAGAAAAACTGACAGTCAAGGAATAATATCCTGACGCATATTTTCAATGCCATACCAATTTTGTCAATAATGTACCACTTTTTATGACTAATAGTTTGACAGATTTTTGTTAAGTTTCAACTACCCCTAACAATTATAACCAAAGGAAGAAGGAATCCAGCAAGTCTCCAAATTTCGCTTGATCCTGCGTGAAAACATGATGTTTAAGACTGCCTGAACCCATTATTGGTTCTTTGACGCATTTCAAGCTGCCATATCGTCTTTCAGCAGATTTCAAAGCAGGGCCAGCCCAATGTCAAACTCAACCTGTACTTTTGACTTTTGTTACGTCATTTTAGAGTAGATACTAGGGAGATGTTTCTACCGTCGTATAATATAAAACTGGGTGATAAAGAAGTCCTTTACTTGAATGTCAAAACATGAATTTCCATTCAACTGCCTATGTCATTAATATCATTGGATGTTAAACATCACTTAAACTAAATAAATCGGTTCTGGTTCGCACCGTATTAATTTCGTGAAAATAATTCGAGAAGTAGAAATTTTTTAGGAACTAAATGATATCAAAATGTATACATGTGGTCATGTTCAATTTCCGATCAAAATTATTTTCACCTGAAAGTTATGCGGTGTGAACATGTACCGATTATTTTTATTTTCTCAAGAGCTCAGAGCAGACTTATATTTGTATATCATTCAATATATGATTTTTGTAGAAACTAAAGCGAGAATAATTTCTGGCAATACGTGCTTTCTTTTTGCACTCGCATTAACATATATTTAGTTTTAGTTTAAGTGATTTAGAAATGCAATTTCGATTTTTTTCTGTATTCAATAATATCCTTCACATTAAATTTCTATGTGAAGGATAGGGACAGAAACGGGGGCTTATTAATGTGACTTTTGAAATTTGCAAATCTGAATTTTATTTTTGTACATACAATATTTTATCTTCATGTGCACCTAATAATCACCACGTAACTATTTAGTTACCATTTGTTCTTAGTTTTTTTCTAGTACAATCCGGCGTTCTCCGAAATGGTTGGTTCTTTGGTTTTATGCAAATATATCTTTATAGTAAATAAGTAAAACTAACGAGTTTAAAACACAAAAAACGGCGTGCAAATATTGTACTAAACTAAATTGCTGTATCAAACTCGTTGAACCAAATAGTAAAATGTATCGAACGGTAAACGAAGAAGGACGAACATTCTTCCTGATTGTAACAAAAGGCCTTATCTTAGTGGGTTGTATCTGGGCTAAGAAGATGATATTGTGTTCGGAAGCATTGTTTATTAATAACATAACGTTAACTTTCGAAATACTCGAGCTGCAAAGCTGCACTGAGAAGCGGCAGCAAGCAACTGTTCGATGGCAGCTGTAGTATGCGAACGAAATGTTCGTAGATGTTGTGTTTCTATCAAGCTTGGCGGAACTCCGGAGTTCTTTACTTTTGGTTCTCGTATCAAGTAAGAACGTAAGTACGATCCATGCCTTTACTTCATTTTATGTGCGCTCTCTTAATAGGTTTATAAACTCTTGACTAGTGGGTGGCAACGAGGTGATAGCAGAATATTTAGAAGTGCCGTGCGTTGCGTACATTTTGCTTTAACAAGTTACACCCGTACAGGGTTAGTTATAGTTTATTTAATCTTGTTTAAGAGGTATCCATATAATTAAGAGCTACATATTATTAAGTTATACCTTTTTAACACTAAGGATCAAATGTTTGCGTTTCTTAAAGTTACGTTTTTGCTATCGGACTAATGTACCGAAAACCAAAGGTATCTATCCTATATAAGGAATATACTGGTCGAGATATTGACATGTGTATGTGTACTAATGACGGACGTTACTCTAGGAACTCTAACAATACTCAACAATTATGGCACTGACGGTCCGTCGGTGAGGAACTCGGAGCCTCCACCATATGTCACGACTTGGTTTTAAAGATGCTGAAGACCTCCTCGAAACTTTGCTATTGAGTTGGACACTCGCTTGGCGTTGAGGTCGTGACCGGCCGAGTTGATTGCAGAATGGGACACAATACATTTTGTAATAAATCGGTGCTCACCTACCAATCTTTCCTATACCTACATACCTTCGGTATGTGGCCAGAAAGTAAAAAGGGTACTTTATTACCTCAAAGGTGTTGACATGTTTGGTGCTTGCCGGTACAGTGGGCGAGAGCTGGTACTTATGATTGTAGCCAGCAGATTGGTCAGTTAGCAACTGATTGGTTCTTGGTTGACTGAGCAGTGATTACACTTTTTTTTCGGTAGGTGGGAGAATTTATACTAAAATATTCCCTATTGCCTTTATGAGAGCGCTGATATGTGACATCGTATGCCGTCTTTGTTTGCAATTGATCGTTCAAAGGCTACATAAACATCGCTTTCGTTATTATTAGATTGCCTCAGTGTTTTTAATTAATCGTTTATAGTGTATACTTCATTAGCGCAAGCACTATGTTAGTATTTTCGTATTGCACAAATCATAAACTTAGCTTAGGTGCGTTAGTCGACACCAGTGCTGACTATGGTCTGATGTTATGCATTGCTCAAAATCGTAACAATTGCAAATGATAAAAAATATTAATTTATATAACAATTTAAAGTAGTTCAATCAATAAGTAAAATAATTTCCGAAATTACTATGAATCTATAGAACGAAGATAAAGTCACTTCGTGATAATATGCGACCCATAGGTACTGGATCCACGGGTCCCTCGACGAAATAACTTGTTATTTTAAATCATAAAAGTCCATGTAATTGGCTAATTATTGAATTTGGCATACTACTGTGTGTCTAATCTCTTGAAAGTTTTCCTATAACAGTCTTCATAGGGCTAATAGATTGGAAGATATTTACCAGCATTTTATCATGCGCAACTATGAGCAGCTGGAATAAAACGCATATTACTAGCGAAACGCTTTAACACTTTGTAGTGACAATATATAAGGTTTTGTGAAGGTTAATTATAAAAGCCAATATTCACTTTGAAGATGCTTTGAAGCATATTTGAAGCTATATAAGTGCAGTCACCGCATTTTAATAAATGGGATCGGGTTTGCACCGCGCTACTTTAAGAGCATGTATAAAATTCCCCGATTGTTGATATAATTTGGATTGGAAATTGAAAATTAATTTCCAATATTCACTAAGTACAACAATATGAATTATTTCAAAATGGTAGAATTTACGTAAAGAGATTCTAGCAATCCATTTATGGCGTTGACAACAAGCTGGGAAAGTAGCCCAAAATATGCTGTTCCTATGGCTACTATGAAATGGCACACTTTCGCCGTAGGTTAGTTAGTTAGCTAGAAAGTTGACAATTGCTCACAGCCGAACCAAATTTTAGCCACTATCAACCAAAAATGACAAGTAATGCGGAAAAATCATAACTATGGTAACACAACAGCATTCCCGCAAAGTTTCTTATCGAATATGCCATGTGTCTGCGTCAGTGTCATGTCAGTTTGTGTAAAAACGTTTAATAAATATTATAAAGCCATTCTAGTACTGAAAGCGGTTCGTTAAGGCATCTATCCTTCTATATCTATCATATACAATGCTTTAAGATTTTCTTAAGAGACAGTTCTAGATGGAAAATTGGAGGCAGAA
>JARJEB010025052.1:0-11547 GCA_030264535.1 Liometoxenus newtonarum
TGCGCTCATTGAATAATATACTATTAAAATTATATTTTTAAGTATCAATTTTCAATATTTTTTATACGTTTGGTTCGGAAACAAATATGGAAAGTTATTCCATTATACATGTCATTAAATTATGAATTTCTATTTCAGTGAATATTGTTTGAAAGCGGAAAGGGAAAACTCAACAGCAACAGGGAAAATATTTTTGACTGACACATGAACACGATGATGGGTAACGTGGTGAATGCAGAACTGTGTGGCAGTCGACGATATGTGCCAACCACCAACCTTTGCAATAGTTCTCTCTACATCTATCAATATACTTGTCCATGCAGTAATGTTATTATAAAATATATTCACGGTTTAATATGCATCCGCCATATCGAATCGGGCATGACATGCGAACCGAAATGTTGTTATATTTATATCTACACATACTGGGTGATATAGTAGAACGAATGATTCAGAAATAGTAAAATTTTATTTCAAACACAAATATTCATTACAATGTTGATTTCAAGTTTTATTTTCATTTTGTTTAGTTACGACATGGGGATGAGACATGAGACACGACCGATTCATCAATCAAATTTTAGTTTTCCACATGAGTATCCAAGTCCAAGGCAAGGAACGAGAATATTTACATTACAGTTTGATCCCTTGCAGGTTGCTCTGCTAACCATACATCCAGGGGCGTACATCCAGGGGTGTACATCCATGGGTGGTGGAGCAATGTTTTGTTTTTAATTTTTTCATCTCAAAATTTTTCTTCAATTCCAAGCCGGGAAATTTGACATAATATTCTTTACGGTGCGGGGGTACTTGCGTACGCCCTTGCATAAATTAATTTGTTAATATTTTTGACTTTCCTGCTAGTGCACAGTGCACAAATACAAAGTATGTTTCGGCTGTGTGTATTGGGCAATCGTGTCACGGTAATGAGTAATTAAGGGTACATGCGTTGTACATACACATATGACTTTCATAAAGGACACAAATTTCTATGTGTATGGTAGCACAGCATACCACACGTCCAACCTAACATATAATATAGCCCTTGACGTGTAGGAATGAACGATATTGATGAATAGGGTTATGCGTGGATGGGTTTGTGCGTGGGTCTTTTGGCTCTTTTCGCGTTCGTGTTTTTGGTAGTATAGCTCGCAATTTGGAAAGTTTGTTTTAATAATGTTTGATGTAGTCGTTATTTATTGCCAGCGCCAAAGTCATATATCATTACGACACCGCATGCACGGATGATTAACGAACTTTTCGTTTAATTGTGTTATTAATTTCTTTTTCCTGCTAATTTTTTTCCAAATAACGCAACAATTATGTCTACAAATAAATATGTTTCATTCTTTTCTAATTGTTTTTACAAAAATTTGATAATCCAGATGCATCGCGCGACGATACGTATGATGCACATTTCAATTATTTCATACTTTTGTTATTGGGCAATTTTCTAACTGCGCACTCGCCTGCACTCAAAATTTTGAGCGTGTTCGCACTATTGCTTGAGTGTACGTACACTTTTACAGTGTCAAGTGTTCGGACTAACAACAGAATTTCACTCAGGACGCACTTAGTGCATGTTTATTGGTACCATGGGATGCAATGTAATGTGGCGGGTGGGTAAAATTATGCAATATAAGAGGTTATATTAGTTATAGACCATTCCAAAACAGCTGTTTACATACTGGGGGTTTGGTGGGCACTGTCAAATGGAATAGTAAAACGAGCAAGACAGTTCCCAAGCCATCTTGTATTTGTGGTTTAAAATGCAGCAAAACGGCTGTGGTGGCTTTTAGAGGGGGAGTGGTGGGCATAATGCCAGTTACTTGGATTGGTCTATACTACGTTAAACGGCATATATTATGAAATTTTTAGGTTAAAGGAACACTACTTGAACTGCACTGATCGAGGTTTCGGGCAGAACTACAAAATGGGTTGCTTGCACCAAGTGCACATTGAATACAGTACAATAGTCCGAAAACGCTATAAATCTTTTGACTTATTTCTTAATTTCTGTTAATAAGTATATCGGAAGTATTTTATTTTCAACAAAGTTAGAAGAAGAAAAAAACGTAATATAAGACTGAAAAGTAAACTCTGGCACGTATTTGGTTGAACATCACGTACTACGTACGGTCGACATCATGTTTGAAACCGGGTGTTTCATATGCTCGGCGTGTCTTGTGTCGGAATCGTAAGATTCGTTCGTGAGTGTGAAACAACAAGAAAAAAGAACGAATTAACGAGTCCGTGCACGTTTTCACGAACCCCGAACCGACATCCAAGATGCTTCGCAGCCTCGCCTTCTCCTATGCTACGCAATAGTCACAGTCGCCTTACCAACATCTTCGCTTCGTATAGTGTTCTCATATATTGTTGGGGACTTCGGGGAGTGAGTGGAAGGCGGAGGAGAAGATGGCGCATCTCGTTTCTTTTGCACTTCCACGTCCATATAAACGAAGCGAAGTAGAGTAGAGTAGAGTAGAGAGGATGTTGTCTACCCGCGTTCGCGTATCGTGTCGTTCATGTTCATAAGCTTCGTTGTTTCGTTTCATTCGACACTCTTCCTCTTGGTTTGGTATGTATGGATGAACAGACTGCACTTGTTCACTGTATAGTCTGTTGTGATGGTGATGGATCTTCCCGCGTCCCTTCTTCTTCGTCGTCATATTCTTCTGCTTAGTTGCTTCGTTTCGTTCGGCCTGGCCGAAAAGACAGACACTCCCAAGACAAAGGCGTACTCTCTTCTTCCGCTCTAAGGCGCGTAATTCAATAATCCCTTCATCAATCACACTCGCCCGACTCTCCCGTTCGTGGGCTTCTTATACTCTAAGTGTTTATGTGTAAGACACGCACCCGATGCGACCGACAACCGAACCAAG
The DNA here is from genome assembly GCA_030264535.1 of Liometoxenus newtonarum. Lineage (NCBI taxonomy): Eukaryota > Metazoa > Arthropoda > Insecta > Coleoptera > Staphylinidae > Liometoxenus > Liometoxenus newtonarum. The sequence goes on from JARJEB010025052.1 coordinate 2,886, forward strand.
CAAGACAGAAACGCGCAAGTAACGCAACCCAAGACAAATCATTCAACCGCACTCATTGAGATGTGCAAAAGGAGACTTTGTTTTCAGATGAGAATTAATAGTTTTTTAACACATTCATTGTGATGTCGATATCTTTGCAGTGGTCGCAACGGTTTTCTTCTTTTAACTTACTTAAAGGTTCTTTTGGTATTAAGAATTAAAATTTTTGTGCATATGTTCATAATGCATCTATCATGATAGAACTAGATGGATGCATTTTCTAGAATTTATTATCTAGGTCCGTGCAGATAATTTATTATGTTACGTGTTACGCCGCTGCTCATGTTGATGGGGAAGTACGAAGTAGGTACAAAATGAACAAAAAGTATAGCCAAAAAGGGTTAAAATTTTTAATAAATCATGCATTACATGCATTAAATGCTTCTTGCATGAGCATCCTCATTCTATACCACTTTGGGTTTTTTATCTAATGCACTGACTGATGTAAAACATGAATCTGTCAAAAGGTGAAAGTGTGAAACCTGCTTTACAAATACCTAACATGCATATAAAACTGGCATGAAAAATCTGCACCATGTACGACTACTTAATATATTTATGGGAAAATAATAATAATAAGGGTAATAATAAAATATAAAATTGCGTTTGATTTAGGATTTACATTTAGACAAGATCTGAAGGTGTCTGGTACATACATGGTACCGGTACGAAAAGCGCGATTGTATATTACGCTCATACTTTTGTGTTATCGTTATCGGTTCGTTTATTTGCTACTTTGTACGATGTAGAAATAAAACGTATGAAAGTGTAGGTGTGTGTTTTATATACCAAGGTGTTATTTACTTCGTCACTTGCTCATCATCAATCAGTGTCTGCCACCTGACATTGCATTACAATATGGCTGGTGCCGCTCGTTGGCTGGCAACTCGCTATCCAACAACAAAAAAATAAAACGGCGGCATGTCTGTTGCTAGTTGCTACCTTTTGCTTCTCCTATACAGTGTGTTTCCAATAAATCATTATCACCAAAGTAACATACCAAAAGAAAGCTGTTTCCTATCTTAATGTTTAAAGAATTCCATCAATGGTTTAACCCCATATTATAGATGACGTCACCGTTTTACTGGTCGCAAAAACGCATTGGTTTAAACTGTTGGAAACTGTTTGTAAAATTTACAATTCAATCTTAGTAGAAGTGTTTAACGGATTCTAGGACCACCTCTTTATGGGAGGCGGACATGGGCGGTGGAGATGAGAGGAGTCCCCCCACTCCTTTTCGTAGAGGTGTATGAGTATGACGAGATGCATCCGCCTCTGGGGTGTGATGTTGTGGAAAGAAAGAGATGTAATGTGCGTCATACTCATACACCTCTCAGAAAAGGAGTAGGGAACTCCCCTTATGTCCTCCCATGACCGCCTCACATAAAGAGATGGGCCTAGAATCCGTTAATCACTTCTACTTATTTTGTTGGAAAGGCACTGTGAAGACGGTTTGAGGTTAGATTTGTAAACATGTGTCTATCGTCTAAAACTCTAAACCGCTTCAAACCGATCTGCGAGATCGGTTCAAACCATAATCAACCAGGTTGACCCGTATTCATGTGTGACGTCACAGTGACATCACGAAAATACAAGAGTTCAAACCGTATTAAACCAGGTTCGTCGCAAAAAACTATAGTTATAGTTGTATTTTGTCAAATTAACAAGGTAAAAACGTAATGCTTCGACTTCGAGGAAAGCAAGGAGTAGCCGGATGAAGAAGCCAAATGTAAATCGTAGCCATGGAAATATTAGGGGTAGGTACGAGAATTCAATTAAAAATTCTATTAAATTTAATGAAATTCTTAATGCAAATTTGAAAGTAGTCGAGAAAACAACACGAACGACTGCTGACTGTTGACTGAATTAACAGGTTTCACTTTGTTTTGTTCGACAATTGCCACCGAATCTTCTTCTAAAATCCTTAAACCAAGACAAGAGGGAAGAGTCAATCAACCTTTATCGAAATTTGCACCCTCTATCCAGCATTAATTTTACTTTTTGTATATAACTAAGTAAGTATTTTTAGAATGGTTAACTTTATTTGATTTGATTGTATTGTTTGAAACCTTGAATTTATTTTTAAGTTGATTGCTCATTTAAGTTCAATTCTAATGATACTGTTAATTTAACTCTGACAGATCGTTTAGTTGTTCTGCACATTACTCAAATTAATAGGTTAATTTTTTATTCTGGTACTTAGATAAACTTGAATTAAACAGATTGATAAGTGTCGAGATTCGTTAAGATTGTTGTTTGTTGGTTGTGTTGTCTCTTGTTGTCCTGCATTATTGCGGGTTTTGAAGCGGTTGAGTTGGTCATGTCATCGAAACGAAAATATTAAGCAAAGCACAAGCAAGAAGATGGAGAGTACGTTTCCGGCATCGAAACGAAACGATACGACGACGACGACGGCGACAGTTGCGCCCGTTCCCAGGCACACACAAAAGACACTCGTCGACTCGTCGCTCGACCCCAAATCAAATTATCTAATTCAACTATATTGGCCATCCGTGCCGCCGACGCTACTTTTACTTGTGGGTCTTGTGGTTTTGTTATATATCGCACACACGTTGTGCTTTACTTATACTTACACATATATGTTAAAGATTGAAGATTTCAGATCAGCTAATAGTGGAATAAAGAGATGGGAACTGGGAATAATGAGAGCAAACAGCGAGACAAGATGACGATGACAGACAACCAAAAGACAATTAATCTCGACCATCAGTAGATAGTCTTTTACTCGTACAAAGTCGAATATGGATAATGAAATCTTAATGAAATGAAATGAAAGCTGTTTCCGGTACAGTCCGGAGATTTGTGTAAAGTGACACTTTGTGTCTTTTACACTGAATTTCGACCAGCCTCATCTTTCAGCGTGTCAGCCATGTTGTGTGGAGATTGGAATTTGCGGGAAATTTAAATTCACCACACCGTGCAAAAAGCAGATTCAAATTTCCCGCAAATTCCAACCTCCACACAACATGGATGACAAGCCGAAGGTCATCAAACAAGGTCTGTCCAAAGACGCAAAGTGACGCTTCTTTAGACAAAAACTCGGACTTAACAAAGCTTTCAAAAACGATGCAATGTCATAGTTTTAACTAAGTTAAAAAAAAATTGGCTCTTCTCACACGATAAACTGTCGACGATTAAAGAACGCATGATATTTACATGATGAACTTGAATAAGATGAGAATTAGTTCGTATTTTCAAAGACTCAGGGCTAAAATGTCCTATTATATTGAAATGCAACCCTAATATTCCTTATAAACAGGATCCACATCCTAGTGTCAAATATAGTCGATATACATTTTGCATTTTCCAACATATACCTACACTTAAACATTTATTGATGATATAGGACTATAGGTGATGGTTTATTCATGATCGTGAAGTTTACAACACTTTCATCGCGGTCAGGGTCGTCCACTATACTCGAATATTCACTTACTTTGGTTTGCCTTGTTGCGCTTCTTTGAGCTGCTGGGTTCGTTCTCCTTTTGGGTTTAGGTTAAGCAAAAGCGTCAATATGATTTTCTGTGCGGCTGTTTCATCTCTACGAAACCACACCGCCAAAAGCTCTAATGGCTTTCTGATTGCCAAACAGCGGGAGACCGATCTTAATGTTCCTTTAATCCGTGGCATTTGCCATTCGAATCGACATTTACCATTCTCCATTCCGATATTCACAGATTCGCCAATCTATATACTTAGCGGCTTAAACATATATAAAAAATCTAAATTCTATTCGATCAGTAATGCGAAACAGCAAACGAAATGCATTATTCATTTATACAGGTTCTATCGTTCAAAAATCGTGTATTGATATTACACTTGCCCAGTCATTATGATGTGCTTGGCTCATTTTTACTTGGACATATGACACCAAACTATATATGCGGGTACAAGTCAACAGATACCATATTTTTGTGGTGCGATGTGAGATATATTGACTAATAGCTTTTGGGGTTTACTTAAAGTGCTCAAAGTGCATGGCATGGTGACACATTTCAAGGTTTCACATGACATAACATAACATAACATAACAAGAAGGACCACTGAATGTCCCGAGATGAGTAGCCAAAATAAATATCACTTGGTGGCATTTTCCTATAATAGGTATGACCATTATACTCAGTATACGTAATGTATTATTAAGTTTAAGAAGGTAAACTGGAAATCTGGGAGAGGAAGGATATTAGGTATGAAGCAAGAGGGATGAACATGAATGTATTTTGTTTGCCTCGTGAAAAACGAGGCATTGCGTGTTCTATAGGTGTCATTAGGGTGTGAATTGACCCACAGTGTGTTCCATAACATGGTCCATCACCACTGACCATTATGACTGACGCAAACATGAGTCGACACATGAGCTGAAACTAAAAGTAATGCTCCCCTAAACTCCCTCAAACCTATTAATAGGTGTAATGTATCTGATACAATTTACTTCTCTCAAGATACTATTAAATACATATATATTATGATCTGGTAGGTGGTTGAATACCCTCCCTCGCAGCCTTACCATATCAGAGTAGAGCTTCGCGGCATACGTTTGTCGTGTACGTGAAAACGGGGGCGATGTTTAATTACGAAGGCGCGAAGCCCCCGGAATTCCAATATCTGCACATGTACGCGTTGCTTGCTATACCTATACACGGATCTATATATTATGAAAGTCACCCTCCGAGACACGGGGACGACACCGACAGCAACCGCCACTCATGAACCATGCGTCTCGATCCAAAACATAGAAAGCAATATCGAAGGCATCAAACTATGACCTCACCTGCCGGCACAATGCCTTTCCAGGCGCGCGAAAACTTCGTGCTTCATTGCTCACGAAGACGATTCATATAAAAGGGGATCAATCAATCAATAACTTCACCAAAAAATATATATTAAATAACCATACCTAGATATGTATTATTAATATATCGTACTAGGAAAATTCATAATTCGTACCTATAAATCTCAGAAGGATTATTTAGTTTACCACTAGAGATAACAGATAATGTTAAACGAACGATAAAATAGGTATTTTGGGGATGAATATGCATAATTGGCAATTGTGACATCTATACCCTATAACCTCAAGTTTCTCGATATAAATATAATAGAAAGGTGGTGAATATTGTCTCCTTCATGGTAACACTTGGTAACACCTTAAGGGTTGCTAGGACTTGGAAAAACGGGGGGTTATACGAATAACACTTCCAAACACAGCAGGAACAGACGTATCCTTACGATTGATATTACCGTATTACTAACAGTTACCTCTCTCTAAACATCATGATCACAAGTTGTTACTGCATGTATTAGGGAAGATATAGAGCCATATCCATATTGCGCATAGTCTGCTTCAGTAGAAGAAGGGTATCGAAGTAAAATATTTTTACTCTGTGAATATGCATATACATAGGTGTTAAACTGTGGGGTTGGTGAGGCACACGCACATTGCTGATGTTGGGGTCGTCTTATCTAATATTGCGTACGTAATCAATGTGAGATTAGCTGGGCGATGATGGGGTAGGGTGCACTTTTTGTTATCTGCTTATCTAGTAAACAGATCACCCTGGAGACTATACATAGAGATACAAACGAATAAGATGAGAGTTCACAAAGGACAAGTACAAAGTACAAGGAGGAAATCTGCAATGAATGCGTAGAAAAAGGTAATTAGAAAGTTGTAAAATGGAACAGATGTGCAAGGATGAAAACAATGAGGATCAAGTGTATCAGTGAGTCAGGTTTACTTTTTTAGGGCCGTGGTGGTCGAGTGAGTAGAGTGTTCAGGCACAATACTTACTCGCCGCACAACTATCAGTTTCCTTTCACGGATTTCTCTCGTCTGGGACGTTACACATTACTAACTACTAGCATCAGGAGATGCATCTTGGCGCCCAACTAACTGGACTAGGTGCTGTGTGGCGTAAGCATTAAAACATTCACACTTTTCTCACTTTGTCACGAACTTTTATGATTAATCCATAGCTTAGACTTAATATAATATTAGTATACTTCCTAGTTTAGTCCCGCCTTATGTCGTGCGGAAAACTTCTCAATAACGTAATTGAATCGAAATAGAATATTAAGGGGGCAGAATTTATTGCGGATTAATGAGTTAACGCACACATTGTTGCTTTCCGGGGGCAGTTGTGTACCATATCACGAGTCTATCAAAAATCCTTGTTAGGTACGTCACGCAATCTAATTATTAAAGGAAATGTATTAGATTTAGCACCTTACCAAACATCGTTACAACACCAACGAATAAGGGTAAATTATGGGTATAAAGCTTTAGCAATAAAGAATAAAGAAATCGTGCACTCATCGTTTTAGGATTTTGGTGGGGATTAAAATAATATGAGATGAGAGAAAACGCATGTGAGAGGCTTGTTTTGTCGGATTCGAATGAGATACGAGTTTGAAATGGTTTCCTCTCAGTCGTATAGTCATCATTTAGTTACCCATCACCATCACTATTCCCATACAAATCGTGCATATTATACGGCAAACATTCAGCCAACATACAGACTGGCATTAACGTTTCGGCATGTATGTTCGTTCATGTAATATAGAAGCGTAGTTTATCATCTGTTTGGGATCTGTCCAATTCATTATGTCCCGATTATACCTACCTCGTTGAAGGAGATTCATGCGATGGGGTGTTGCAATGATGTCGTGTTGGCTAGATTTCGCCAACGGCAGGCGCAGAATGGAGTATTTCAGAGTCGTAAATTTAAGTTTGAATTGGAAATGATGTTTCCACACATAACACCGACAAAACTACAGCATCAATTAATTTCATTATTTTTTACCTAGGGGGTGAGAAGTGAGCCGCGTGCAACGCTTCGATATTTTCCAAGCCTCTTGTTAATAATCTCGTTAAAAAAATATTAAAATTGAAAACTCATCATTCTCTTCTCTCGGGAGAAACTTCTCGCACGAACTGCACTAGATAGCAGTAATAGTCTCTCTTCTCTGGCTCCACGGCAGACCAGACAAGCTTTAATGCGATTTGATTTGACACTAATCCCTTTATCGAATTCGCCACCCTACGTATTTACTAACTTCATATAGTCAACATCGACGGTACGAATTGAATTATTTTAAATAGCATATGCCGGCGATCTAACTACTCGTACCAGTCAGTCCTCTAGCTAGATGAGAGAAGTTCAAGCTCTAAGTAGACCATGTTGTATTATACTATATATAGTTTGTTCGACCGGGAATTCGTTTATCTATCCCTCGGGATGAATCCGTTCAATCCGATGCGTTTATAAATAACTATGGCGCGCTAATTCACTTAAAATAACACACATACAGACAGTAAATATGGCAATACGGCAGAGATAAAAAGCTTAGACCTGATGGGAGTCGGTTTCCGTTGCACCCTCAATTTTTTTACGATCCATAATTCCTTTCCCTTTCGATCTAAATAAAATCAAAACACAAGCTAAAAAGTCCTAAATAAAAGAATTATTTAATATAATTAATTAAATAATTCACCTGTAAATTCCTTTCTAAAGTTTCATGTGTATTGCGAAACTACGAAGTCTGAAACAGAATGCGAATATGCTTCTTGTTTGCTATTCTCTTTCGCAAAACTTCCAAAGTGAATTTCACTCGTCTCGTGGTATAATATATAAGAATTTTCGGCAAAATGTCTTTCCTCCCCCCGTTTAGAAAGTCGGAGAAAGTCAAGGGAAAGCGTCAAGGAAACACCAAGGGAACGTGTATAACGCATGTGTGTCGAGTTCTGTCGCAACTTATCACAACATATAGCAAAACACACGTTCCAATACATGCACCCCCTCAAAACATAAATGTACGAAACATGGAAATTCGACTTTAAACTTGCTAGAGATAGAGCTTTGGAAATTGCAGTAACAAGGTAACAGTTTAGAATGTTAGGATAAATGAAATGAACTTATATGAACATCGAGTTAATATTTTGTGCGTTTATAAGTATGTGTGTACATATTTAATGTTATACTACCTGCAGTACCTACATCAGTGACTGGAGGAATTACATATTTTAAAGTTTGGGACATTATAAGAGGATGAGGAGTATATGCGAAGTACAAAGTGTAGGAGTCGTAGTTAAGTCAGAGAAGTCGTTAGAAGCGTCGTTATTAATTAGGGGGGAATTATGTTATGTACTGCAAGGCTGGCTTGATAATTTATAGATACCTACCATAGAGTTATAAATTCCTAGAGGTAAGGTTTTGACACAAATGTGATGCCACTGGTCCGGCATATTGATTTGCACCTTAAGAAACTAAAACCCTCAAATGTAGACTACCCAAAATACAGTCACAGAATAGTGACACAGAATATATAATAACAGAAGGATCAGTTCGTGTTTTTTATATTAACTTTCAACCGGTCTCATAGGTATATTGTGACCTTAGGCACGTCAGCCATGTTGTGTGGATGTGGCTGTTGGAACAATGCAAATAGTAGATTCAAATTTCTCGCAAATTTCAAGATCCACACAACATGGCTGACACGTCGAAAGTCCCCAAACCAGGAGCCTTTTATGTGCGACCAAAAACTTCGATTTGGTGTAATGGCCTTTAAATCGACTTTATGTGCTCTCTATTAACTTTTATCT
>JARJEB010025062.1:0-14333 GCA_030264535.1 Liometoxenus newtonarum
TTAATCCAACCAAAAAATGATAAGAAAAGAATTCGAAATGAAGATATGCAACGTCTATGTTAAAATTCGTACCTGACACGAAACCCAACTAGTCGACGCTTAACGCTGAGCATTTTAATTTTACTATACAAAATCGAGTTAACGTTCTAGGATGTCATAAGCCCTTTAATCAAACCAAAAAATGATAAAAGAAGAATTCGAAATGAAAATACTGAAGAAATTGATAACACAGAAGAAGATAAGCAACGTCTAACCTAAAATTCATATCTAACACGAAACCCAACTAGTCGGCGCTTAACTCTGAACATTTTAATTTTACTAAACCAAATTCAGTTCCAGGATATCATAACCTCTTTAATCAAACCAAAAAATGATAAAAGAAGAATTCGAAATGAATATACTGAAGAAATTGATAACAAAGCTAAAACATAAAACTTACATACTGAGTTAAGTATAGGTATAGGTAAGTATATTAGTTGTTTAATGCACGTGGATTGTGCGTGTTAATTGGGTGGTCTTTTAACTGTTTTTTTTTATTATTATTAAGTTTCTCTATGTGTTGACATTACCTTTTCTAATTTCTATTTTTCTTTTCTTTTTTTGTTACGTATATCGGTATATTATATGACATCCATGGGTGATAATGTGTTGGCGCCACCGCACATACCATAAATTACTGACGTGTTTTTATGTTTTGCTTGCCTCGTCATATAGTCTTCATGTCCCTTCACTATTCCCTCAAAAAAACACTTCTTATAATATATACCATATACTTTTCGATGCTTTTATTCTCTTAATCTCTGATCCTTCCATTCCTGATATCATTTAGTTGTTTTGTTTGTTTTTTTTTTTGGTTTAGTAAGCAAGTAAGTAAATAAGAAATAATACTTTTTACTTCTTTATTTTTAATCTTAGTTTCTTATTCTTCATCTAAAAAAAATACAGAAAGGAATAAAAAATAAAATACTTGTTTAATACGACTTATACTAAAAAGTATAAAGTTAAGCTTCTCTTGAACTTGATTTCATTCAATTCGAATATAGGAATAAAAATAATTGAAATTCTCCGAAATCTTAAAAGTTTAAGCGTCTCGAACTATTTCTAACTATATATATATAGGATATTAAGAGTTTTATTTAATCTATAGTAAATATCTGAAACTAAATAAAATTAAACGTATATAAATAGAATAAACGTAGTCTTGAACGTTGATAGAACCATAATGATCGTTACAATAAAATTCGATGATGTAAATCGTGTGGCAATTAAAAATGTTTTTTTTTCTTTACATTTTATTTCTTATCAATTACTTTATTGTAGGTAGGTCCTGATGCTACATGATGCTAACTTTTTGTGTTAAATCACACATTTTATTTGGTAGAAAGAAAGATATACATTTTCGATTTCACATTCTAACGCGGTTTTTGAATTTTTTTCCTTTTTTAATTAATGATCCATATCATTTATGCTTTATACTCCGTCAGGTATTGTTAATCTTAAAATTATCAAACAGCCAAGTATATATAGTATTAATTTGTTATTTTGTTCTTTTATAAAGAAATAAGAAAAATTTAGTGACGCTTTTGACGATTTTGACGTTCAATGATCTGACTAAAAACCATAGTTCTGGTTCTGGAAATTTCAAATGAGTTTCGGTTATAAGCACACGTCTCGTAAAAGAGATGCTATCAATTGATAATTTGGTGGCTATCGGCTTGTCGATCGCTTGTCACACTATCGCGGCATCTTTACTCGTTTAATCCCGCCGGACGCATCAGGCGTCTTCAGGTAGCCAGCAACCGCCAACAAAAAGTGTTCTTTTACTTTTTTTTTCCTTTCAATCACACAACACTTAAATGATTCTACTAATATCAATTCACAATTCATGCCTTCCTTTCATTCTTCACTTTTGTACTTGCCTTCTTATACCCAATGCGCGTATGTCTCTTGACTTGAGTAAGGAAGAAAGTAGAGAAAAGAAAAATCCGTCAATACTCACGGGATGGATGCTTTTAAATGATTAATTTATTACTTTTTGAGGGTGTGCTTGAATACCTACATATTTTATCGATTTGTACTTTCAATCGTTCCTCTCTCACTATACAAATACATCGATATATGTCATCGTGAAACAAGCAAACGAGTAACGGAGTAACTAATAGATGTAGACAAGCATTGATTAGAATTAGAGCATTATAAGAAATAAATAGTTATAGCGAAACCGAAATAGTCCATGTCCAGTTGCTAGTAGAAAATGCGAAAGGAAATTATTTCCACTTCCTGTATGAAACAGGAAGTTAAGGAGCTATTAACGACCGACGTTCGGTACGAACCAGCAAGACGCCGAATAATAGAATATAGAGAAAGAATTGGTAGGTCGATCGTGAGAACAATGAAGCAAGGACCAAGGACCCTAATAAGTTTCATTCGCGTCATGTTCGATGTCTCGATATAGAGTTTGCATGATAAGGAAAGAAAAGACACAAATATAGGATAGGAAACCATCAATAAGAATATTCAAAATTTATTAGCTTATATGTATGAATTTTTCTGTTACAGAATATCGGGTAATATTGTACAGAAGTAGAACAAAGAAAATGCCGTTTACCCTCAAATCATTCTAAAATAATCTCCAAAGTTCATGTTAAGAACATTGAATATTAAAAACAGTGATGTTAAGCACATTGTGTGTTAAAAATAATGCTGTTATTAAAAACAGTGATGTTAAGCACATCGTGTGTTTATAAAATGCTGTTAAGACATTGAATGTAAAAAACAGTGATGTTATAAACATTGAATGTTAAAAAGAGGGATGTTAAAAACATTGTATGTTAAAAGCAATGCTGTTAAGAACATTGAATATTAAAAACAGTGATTTATTATACACTTCCCCCTCACCCATCGTTCACGGAGAATGACTTTGAAATGAAGATTTTAGACCGCCTTAAAATTATATGGGAATTTGGCCCAGAACACAACTCTTTACTTGTTTACTGTTGTTCACACGTTTTCACCAGATTTTTCTTGTACAAACATCACAAGCCTTATAATGCTTTGAACCACGGGACCAAATTTTTAGTTTGCAACGTGATATTAGATTAGTAAATTGCTGGTGCTAATGCAATCAGAATGTAGGTTTGATTTGTGCATATGCTCGTCCAAAAACTGATAACACAATAGGTGGACCGACCGTGCGACACGACACATTTAATGCGTCTACATTTACATAACGATATTGATAATAATGACATAATGTGTATAGTATGTATAGATATACATATAGGATATAGAGCAAAAATATTTTCCGTCCACGATCCAGGATGGCTCACTCATAACAATAAATACATAGAGAAGTGTGCTTTTCGGGTTTGTTGATTGTTTGCGTAACAGATTTGTTATTAAGTGAATAATGTTGTTCGTTGTTATTACCTACGTCACCTGATGTTTTTCTATTATCAATGTTTAAACTAAATTTGCCTCAAAGTATACCGTATTTTATATATGTATAGGTATTTGACATATACATGCAGACAGATTTATGCAGATTTAAAAAGAAAAATACGCTTTTCGATAAGTTAATCCAATCAAGATCATCATTTTTATCTTCATTTTTTTCTATATTCCATGAACACAGAAAATTAAGACACGCCTTAGAAAATTATGACTAGTTCAGCACAAAAAGTGCATGGTCAGTACGCACAAATTAATATTGGCGCCCAATTTCGAATTTTTTATGATTACGTCAAAAACATTGAAGTTGCTTGGTATTTTTAGTGTGTGGCTTAACTATATGCGTTCGTAGAAACGTGTACAACCTTATTATCAAAATTATCAGCTTTTGCCGCACATCGCACAGACGAAATTCTATATTTTTATTATTTTACCAATTCTTAATTCCTGCAACTCTATATTAGCATTTTTATGCCTAGAATCTATAGATAACAATATGTTACTTTTACTTACATGAATATTGTTTGTTGTGTACTTTGTGGCTTTATTTCCACAATAGTAGACTAACCGAAATTATTAATTTTATTAATGATATTGATTATGCGTGTCGCAACATTATGATTATACAAGGAATTAATCCGCTTATATATTGTGGAGAATTTCATACATATGTGTAAATGTCCAGTCAGTACACCCAACTGAACATATTTGGTTGTTTGGGTTGTTCCAACTGCATGATCCGACCGAATATGCGCGCTTTATTCTCGATTCGGTTCTCGGTTTTAGTTTAGTCAGCCGGTGGAAGGCTTTTTCAGCGCCAGCCTCCCGCATTTAGCTTCCTGTAGCCATACTTTTTGGTATTCGATGTGCCGCATGTTCCACTCACATATATCACTGGATTATCGATGCGGTGTAAACTGACACTAATCCTCAAAGAGCATAAATATGTAGTAGTCGACTCCTATTTATGTAAGTCCGCGACTCGAATTCACTTTGCGAATATTCTTTTCTTTTCAATCTATATACATATACCTATACATATTATTATTTTCCAAATAATATTTGGTTTTGTTTATAATAGTATATTATTATATGAGCGATTATGACAGCCATTGCTCACGAAGATGATGTTTGAGCCTACGAGCCGCAAGGGGAGTGGCGCAATTCATCTGGCCATAATTGCGAATATAATACTATGATTTTTCTACATCTTGCACTATTTTTAACACAAAATACAAATGGCGGGCGATTCACATCGAGCTATGGTCGGAATTGTTCGGGTTCTTTCGAGATTTTAGATCATATAGATAAGTTGGATCGGTCACTTCAAATTCATTAAATCTTGTTGAACTTTAATACGCCATCAATGTTATTTAATTGCAGTGATTTATGAAAATTCATAACTCACGATAGTGAGTTATAGGTACCATTAATCCCTCAAAAAATGCTAATACTGACCATATAACTAAATAGGTGCAGAAAAAAATAAATTATATATGTTTTGTAAAATTGCAACCTTATTTAGGTAATTGTGTTTCTAATTTTACGCAGAGTATTATTATTTACTATATTAATATATATTAATGCATTACGATAAAATAATGATAGAATAATAACCAATAAACCGAACGAAAGTGCAGTCATTCAATTATAATTGAAATAATTATTTAGGTAATTCAAAAAATTCAATAATTCATTATTTAATTGGTAGCGCCATTTTTGTTTTAAAATACAAATTTAATTGTGCGCTGATGGCATAATTATTAATTTTAACTATTGGTAGCTATATGTTTAGGTGCAATAGCAATCTAAAAGTGGTGTTACTAAAAGTGTTATTAATTATGTGTTATTATATTGCTAGTTGCCACTGTGCTGTGAACTATATGTACAAATAGTTTCAAGCAAAAGTAAATAGTAATGAGTAAATAAATTCAAAATATTCATTAATTTATTCGTGTAACGTATATTTTATTCATTAATACGTCAATCCAGAGTTGTTCTGTTATGTTTTTTATAAGTATGTATTTTTTTAATAATATGCAGCCAACTTTACAATAGCAAACAATTTGGCATTTTAACTTATTTCAAAAGTGATTTGCATACCTACATCCAGTATATAGATATATTAAAATTTGTAACTACTTAGGTACTAGAAGCTTAATTAATTTCGATGAAGAATATAAACATCAAGTAAAAACTGCCTACCATTCATGACTAAAACGCATGTTTTATTTGCTATTGTTGACGCCATGTTTAGTCTTATATTCTTTTACTTACTTATTCTTAGTTCGTTTTTATGTTCATTCCTAGATTCTTTTGATTATTGTTAGTATCGCATATTACATATAAACAGTTCACAAAAACGTAGTTTCCTAGAATTAGAAAGTCACATCCGGTTTGAAGGACCAATCAAGTAACGTACATAGTACCTGCGCCGTATAATTACAAACAATTTCAAACCTTTACAACTCTTTTAATATTCAGCTATAATTTTCATTTGTTACCAAGTTAATAATTATCAGAAAATTATTGTGTTTGCCTTCGCATAGGTAATATAACTAATGGCTTGTACAGAATGATCCAAAATGATTGACATCTTTAATTGGATGTGAGTAATTTATAAACTCTGTAAACGCACAGTTCCACAGTCAACAAGAAATTACTCATTTGGATCTTTCTAAAGTCTAAACTTAACATTTTACAAGTGCCTCAAAAAAATTATAATTATAGGAAAACAATAAATAAAAGGTATTATCTTCTATATGGAAGAATTAATGATTAATTTTCACACAACAAACGATTACAAGTGTACGGATAATTGAATACAATGTGGGAAATCCTCTAGGAACGTTATAAAATCCTGCTGGCCATATGCAGGCAATAGCATATCATACATAAACTCTACGACGAATTATTTGTTGGGGACTCCTCGAATGTCGTTTTTGATAATTTTACGTAATTGCTCAGTGCGCACTGCCTGTGGATTCAATAAACACAACTATCGTGCGACACGTGACCGGATAATGAACTGAATGAAAACTATCAATAACATTGCGCTTAGAATGTGCGTGCACTCCGCTTTGGCAGCACTCGAAACTCAAAACTCACAAGTCTCACAACGGCCAACGACAACACATATCAATATTATGTTGATATGCGTAGATATATAAAAGTTGGGGTTAGTACGAAACCTAGAACGAATGATGGTAAAAGGGAAGCATGTGTAGAAGCACATTCTGATAACAATTCGCAATTTGCGGCTTCGAAGGCGGTGCCACGTGTGCAAAGAAGTTAGATTCGAGGACACGTGACTGTGCGTGCGTCGAGCGTGACGTCGTTTCGCTTCGGTACGTAGGTGAGCCGCACCGCACCATTCGCGTTATTCGTATGAATATATAAATTTTATGCTTACACTTCATATGTGGTTCACGGTGCACACATTCATGTAATAATTTGAACGATTGAAAGATGAAATTGTTTTCCATCGTCATCGTTGAATTGTCCTGCGACCGTCGATTTTAGCCTACAAGGCGTCAACATATTGTTGAGTTTTCGTTATGGATTTCGTACATGAATAGAACTTCATGCTATTTGTTAATATCCTTCAATTAGTTTGCTTTGTAATTTGTAATTTTCTATTTTCAACTATGAAGTTTGTCTTTTCTTAGTTTATTTGATAAATACTTTTACCATTAAAATTTACTTAAATTAATTATAGACTTCTAGCTTGATCTTTGATCCTCACTGTTTCTATAATAGTATCAACTAGGAACTCTCAGTATTCTTGTATTATCGCTTCTCTTCGACCTATTTCGATGAGGAAACTGGAGTGGAGGGTCCTTTAATGGCATAATTTAATAATCATAAGCTATAGCTCGACGCGTTCAGCTTCAGTCAGTGAGTATTCAGTTCAGTTCAGATCCCGAGCAGAGAGAGAGAGAGAGAAAGTATGGGAGAATGGAAGAGGTTTCACTTTACTTCTCATTTTGCAAAATATAGCTTTTACTCCAGCATCGAACACCCGAGCCCCAAGTCCAAAAAGTCCAAGTCAATACCAAGTGCTTTCCCTCCATTCTATACCTACCCATACTACTGATGAGGGTCTTGCGCGATTGCTCTTTGCTGAGAGGCGAGAGCTAAGTTACTCTTTTAAAATGTTAGGGTACTCTTATTGAAACTGACAATTTTATACTTATTACTATCCTTCTACTTCACTCTACAGTAGAACTTTCGTCTATTCGAAGAAGTCTTTTTGCGTTTTGCATTTCATCTTTCATCAGACTTTCTCAGTAACTGAGGACAAAATCCATCCATCATGAGCGGACGAATGAGGGAGTTAAACGAATAAAAATTGATTTGATTAAATCGTTTAATTAATTCATCCACGTCCCAATGAACTTAAATCATATATTTACAAGTCAAGTGGATTTTGCAAAAATATTGCGATTGCAATTGTGTTTTGTGCGTTGCGTTGTGTAGTGGAAGAAGTTCTTGATAACATATGGACATCAATAAAAACGAATCGGGCTTTTCGTGCAACATGTAACAAGTGCTCCTAATGCCCTGATGCATTGTAATAAAACACTCCATCGACAGTATTAAGTGTTTTACTATACTAATCTAACTGAATCACTATTGCTATAGTTCAGGGGTTCTCAAACTTTTGCGGGCCGAGACCCACTTTCAAAAATAATCATTTTTCGCAAACCCATTTAGCCCACACAAAATCTGTTTGAGAACCCCTGCTATAGTTGGTTGTGCTGCTGTAGAGTTACATGTTGAGTAGGTATAGGTAGTAGGTAAAGCCAAACATGTGGCCGATTCTTCCGAGTGGATGAACACTTTTTGTAACTTTTCGGCTGAAAAAGTAAGTACTATAGAACTATCGGATATGTATGTACATACGTATAGAAAGAGTATAGAGTCACGGTGACGTTCGAGGGATTTGCTCTTGGGCAAAGTACTAACACCAGCGATTATATCGAACCCAAAAAGGTTCCATGTAATCCAAGCAATCATTCCAGGGCCATGCGCATTGTCGCTAACAAGGAACGAGAACAAATATAACAAAAAAAAACTTTGTAATCTGCATTCAGGATCATGAATTTTATTACATTATAGAATTATATATTCTGACGATTAACTCTGGTTATTATTATGTTTGATAACATTGGAAAATTGTGAACATATTGGTAATCTATTAATATTTTCTTTTATGTTTTGTTTGGTTCTTATTACTTATCATTCATTGCCAATCATACAAGTTGCCAAATTTTGGGAAATTCAGAGTTAATGTAAAATCCAAACAGCTTTTAAATTTTAGCCTGGTCATTGTCAAGAAAACTTTACACTTTTGGCAAAATTAAAAATAAAATTAAACGAAAAATTAGACAATTAATATGGACAATGGTGTTTCGACCTATTAGGTCTCTTCAGCATGCTTATTTGTCTACGAGGATGACACTAAAGTATCCAAGCCCCAAGCCGAAAGCGCTCCTTATAGCTCGAACTCTTGAAAATGTTCAATAGACGTAAGGAAATCAGTAATCTATAGATTGCTCCATCTATACTTTACGTATTGTAACTACTCAAATATCCAGCATCGGTAATTCAAATTGAAAAGTTAAACTTATCAACTGCGATATTATTTTAAGTAATTGGTGAATGAAGAAAATAAATATAGAGAAGACAATGAGCTCTTTTCATAGGACTTTCATTAGGACAATGTAAACATAGAAAGGACGTCCTATAATATAGCGCAAACACCCTTTGGTCCCTGTGAATTGTCAATTGTGAATCCTTTTGTAATCAGTTTCCCCCGTTCGTTCTCTTTCCAAATGCATTCTGGCTCTGCCCTCGCGTTCATTACGTAATTGCCAAGTCAAGAGAGCCTCGTAGATCCGCCATTATACACACATAATCGAATCCAGTGTCGATATTCACTGATTTGTAAACGTATTTATTATCATTACGATTAACGTCGAGTGGAGTAGAGTAGAGTAGGTATATATGCATTGTCAATACTCTGGGGATTCAGAAATTACGGTTTTTATTTACACAAAACATAGATATTTACATTAATCATTCCAATAATAGTTTACCTAACAAAGTTGGAAAGTATTCAATTTCTCAAGAGCGCGAGTGTAAAAGTGAATGTTTTCCAATCATGTTACGTACACTGCTTTTCCTTCTGCCACATTAAATCACACTGACGCACACACTTGTCATGGGCGTCATGGCATATTTGATTATAATAGAAACTGTGCGCGAAAGTGGCAAGTTTGTCACTTTTGTGACAAACTTGTCACAAACTTGTTTTGTTACTATAGTTATTGATTAACAGTGGCTACAATTTGGGTCGCCTGATTGAGTGAGCAAAGGTGTGCCATTTTATAGTGCCCGTAAGAAAAATTTGTTACACATGCACTAAAAATATAAAAGTTAATTTGCGAAACGCTAAATGTCATTCAGTTCTTGATTCTCCTCTCACCTTTTTTTTGTAAAAGCATTATATTTGTTACAAATCTAGTTTCTGAAGGTGAAGATGCCTTAAATAATTACAGAAAATTCAACATTCGCATATGTCAGACGCAAATAATGCAACATGTCGTCATCAAGGGTGTGCTTCCTTCCCCTTTTGCATGTACTTTTATACGAATGTCCTGAACTAAAAGCAAATCTATGTTTGGTCTCTAAGTAAATTTCATATATAATTTTCAACGCGCGTAGATTTGTTGGTGTGGTCATATTTAGTGGTTTATTATTATTTTGTAACTTTGATGTTTCAAGATTAATAAATTCAAAATTCATGCACTTTGTATGAATACATAATCTTCCCCCCAGGTGGTTAAGTGTTTTAGCCATCAATGTATAGCTTAATTTTAAATTTCTTCATAGCAATAAAAAACAATTTCGGATATGTTCATCTACACTAGAGCTACTTACAACTGAATTTTAGACTGCTTAGAAAGACGAACACTTGCTTAAGGAAAGTATATAGTAAAGAGGAAATATTTCCTCTTCTTAAGTACCTAATTCCATTAACCGACGCCACAAGAAGCTTCCAAAAAGCACATCAGAAAATATATAAACATAACATATAGGTATATACACAAAACTTCGTACGTTCGTTCATATAACGTACGCACAAACGACTTTAAACACACTTAAAACTATTTAATTATTCACGGGGTGAAATTAGCGGCGACGTTGGTATAAGGACGACGAAGTTTTACCACCGTATATTCCATGCTCGTAAAAGTATTTAGTCTATTTTAAGCTTAAACATTAGCACAAAGCACAAGCACAGTGTATCTTTCTGCTTGGTAGGATATAGGTACCAAAAAGTTTTCTCACACGCCTGATTGAAAGGACCTTTACGTTGAAAAACTGTGGAAGGAAAAGGAAATCAAATTATCAACTTCCATCGCCCAAAACGGAAATCTAAACCGCACCTAAACCTAAAATACTATAAAAATTGAGAACAAGTTAGTGAATTTAGTATACCAGATGCGAAAAGTGTAGGTAGGTTTTATACGGGCAAATTTTTGGAGTTTCGCAAACTTTGTTCTTGACTTGTTTATTTACTTCCTTCAATGTATGTATGTCACTTAGTTTACTTTGCTTGTTTTGTTTGAGCCAGCGGCAGCTTGTGGTTTTATTTGTTTATTTGTTCTATTTTTGAAAAGATCATTCAGACTTTTCTCGTAGAGTCAGTCTTGAGTTCTGACCGACCAAAAAAGGTGCTTAATAAATTCCCTAAAGAGAACTTAACCTCGCACAAGCCAACATCGTTTTGTCTTGTAGGTACTGAAATACTTCTTAAACCCCTGTTGTTCATATGCAGGAATAAAGTTGCTACTTACAGGGACGGATTGAACTATGAAATCGGACCTTGGGATTTAAGAACAGCAGCCCTTTTTTAATTAGTAGAAGAAATTTAAAAACAAATGCGAGTTAGAAGCGGCCCTTTCAGGGAATTTCCCGATACCTCGGTGTGTCGATCCGCCCCTGTTGTATTTTTCAATCTTCTTCTTCGTCTTCTGCTTGTTGGTAGTTTGGTCTTTTTCAGTTTTTCTAAGGCTGCCACCTTAAGACCTTTTCAAGGCAACGGGTAACCCTCCTAAATAGTACTTAAGTTGCTTTCTGTCTCTGAGTGACTAAAAACGACAAACACGCACTCGTGTCACATATTTTACTTTATGCTGCCACTAAAATCAAAACAACTTCCTAAATACATTCCAATTGTAACTGCTGCTGGCCTGCTGATCCTGATAGTTGAACCATTTCGTGTTTCTTGTAAATTGAAATTATAGGGATATATAGTTCAATCTGCTCCCTATGAATTGTGTATCAATTGTTTTGTATCCTGTATGTTAAGCAAGATGCCCTAGCCTAGAAATTGAGATATGTTCAAAACTCCCTTGAGGAAAGTTTACAGAAACAGAACGGAATTAGTCAGATTTATGCGTATAACTTCTCTGGCTGGCCAACTATTGTTTGTGTAAACGTATATATTGTTCTAGTATCTGTCTGTGACATTAACTGGGCGATTCGGGAATTGCATAGAAGGAAGGCCAGAACGAAGGACAGCACAGACTATCGCTCGGCAAATTGATTTTGTATGTTCCGGAAATTGTCGCCACTGACCAAGCCAACCGAGTCGTGACAATCGACCGCAATAATATTCACCGGCGTCCGTAATACATTCCCTACTATCGTAATGACAACTACATGAATGTCACAAACACAAACTGACATGATTCTACCAGTATCAGTCAAATGAACAACAAACGTCCAAAGACAATAGAAGGATGTTCGAGCGAAAGGTATTTTCACATGCTTAACATTCATTTCCATTTGAATTTACTACTTACATTTAGAAGCATATTTTAGTTATAGAATCTAGTCTAGAATATCACTTTATATTGATACAGCTACAGAACTATTAAATCAAGAAGTTACAGTTACAGCACATAATAAGTGTTTTGCTCGAGCTCAAGTTTTTTGTTCTATTTTCTTCGTCGGGCTCGGGATGCAATGTTACCTTCCCCTTCCCCTTAATGCTCATCCAATTTTCTTCGGCTCGACAGAAAAGAAGTCTTGAGCTTCAAGCTCAAAAATGGAATGTGCTTAATCTAAATCTTCAAGAAAAGTTTGCAAACTTGTTTATTGATTGTATAACCATAGGCGCCGACTTGTGGGCTGCAAGGGTGCACGTGCAACTCACTGCAACTGTGAAAAAATGCTGGGAAGAGGAGAAGAGGGGGGAACGAAATGTTTATGTGCAACCCAAACAAATTCCAAAAATCTGTATAACTGTTCAGTTGATTAGCGTGATTATTAAATTCAGAATTTTGAACATTATACATCATCATCACTCACACTTATAGTTTTACAAAGATTAAAAGCTAAAAACATGAAGTCAATTATTGTGCGTATATAGAAGTTAAAATAGTTTTTGGCTTGTGTGGCAGATGTTCGCATAGCGTGTTCACGTCGGAGTTGGTGTAACATTTTCGTAATTCGATGGGCAAACTGGACTCTTCAATATACATGTATCGCGTGACTATTGCACACTTACATTTTCACTACGTCGCTTCGCTCTTTGCATGCAAGTACGCATCAGCCAGCCAAATAACGCATGATGAGCAATGATGACTTCTGTCCGGCTGACTTTGCACAAACTCACCCCTTAATGACCGTGACGTCATTTTCGTGCCATCTTTATGCCGCAATATACCCACTACCCACAATATATCATTACGAACAATCTCCGATCGTAATTAATAATAATTTATTACTAGATGTACAAAATACAATAACTATACAAATGAAAAAAATACTTTGACGAGAATTAATTCACCTAATATAAGTATTATAGAGTGAGAATAATATTCTTGAGATTTTTATGAAATATCATAAAGTATAATAAAACCGAATACGAAAAACATCCACTGGAGAATGTTTTCATTTAAGTAGCAGAACTACTTCGAAACCGGTCGCTTAAATTAAAAGAATAAGACTGTCATTGAGGGTTTAAGCTTTCCTAAATTTTGTTTCCTATTAAACAAAGAAAACAAAATTTAGAAAAGCTTAATCCCGCCCGCACAATAACAATCTTAGTCTTTTAATTTAAGCGACCGGTTTCGAAGTAGTTCTACTTCGAAACCGGTCGCTTAAATTAAAAGAATAAGATTGTCATTGAGGGTTTAAGCTTTCCTAAATTTTGTTTCCTATTAAACAAACAAAACAAAATTTAGAAAAGCTTAATCCCGCCCCGCAAAATAACAATCTTATTCTTTTAATTTAAGCGACCGGTTTCGAAGTAGTTCTACTTTGAAACCGGTCGCTTAAATTAAAAGAATAAGATTGTCATTGTGTGGGATTCAGCTTTTCTAAATTTTGTTTTATTTGTTTGATAGAAATCAAAATTTAGAAAAGGTGAATCCCGCACAATAACAATCTAATTCTTTTAATTTAAGTATAGTTCCTTCTACTTCGAAATTAAAAGAATTTGCGAGATTAAGCTTTCCTAAATTTAGTTTCCAATAAAAATAGACCGAGTTCCCACGAAGTTTACTTAGGTAATTAATCAGTAAATGATTTGCGTAAATTGTGAACAAAGGCTTTTTGTACATCAGTATAGTTATACATATCCTACATTTGTGATGTTTGTCAGTTTGTTGTGTGTGGAAATTATATAGTGCTATTGTTGTCCGTATAGGGTGGTGGTTTATATACAGGGTGTCCCAGACCAAACGATACATCGAAAAATGGCAGATTCTACATGAAAAACTGAGTAAGAAAGTCCAATACCAAAATGTTCAGGGAAGCACCGTTTTTAAACGGGAAGCAATTTAAGTTGACCAATCAGAGAGCTT
>JARJEB010025071.1:0-18460 GCA_030264535.1 Liometoxenus newtonarum
AAATATATATAAGTATAAATAAATTACAATATTTTCGAACGAGTCGTAGGATAAATTGCCACTATAGTAAATATGCTTACTTATTTAATTTATATAGAATTGTTAATTGCAAAACCAATAACAAGTAATTAGTTCATTATTTAATTATTTAATTGACCGTTTGAAATTCTAAAAATTGTACAGACAAATTACACTCCAGCGAGTGAATCTATGTAATAGTTTTGTTATCTAACTCGCTCGAGTTAGATAACAAAACCTTTTATCTTTCAAAAGTAAAATTAAAAAAAAAACACTTGACAGCGCTCAAAACTTCAAACAAAACTACAGGGCTCGTCACTACATAAACCGGTCTGTGAGCCCGCAACCTTATTTAATTAATACGTACTCATTTAGGTACTTCAACTAATTAGAGGACCACAAAGTGTAGAATCTTACTATTATCTCAATATACCTATGCCGACACCTTTACCAACACTTCCAGTTACTTGCAACTTGAAGTTTCAAGAACAAACAAAACAAACATGAAAACTACATGTTTAAACATGAAGTTGTTGCTGATTACATTTTCAAATAAATCAAGTTGATTGAAGTGTGAAATTATAATTCAGTTGTAAACCCATTTTGTATTTATGTTTATAGATGACGTGATAATTTAAACAGAATTAATTAATAAACAAACGTCTTCATTAAATGCGTCCGAAACGTCGTGTTTACATCAAAGCACTAAAACGGGTATTCAATGAGTAGACGAACGAAGGACGAAGGACGGACGAGTGTCCAAAACTTTATGAACATTGGTTTCACATGCTTCACAAACTTCACTGTTTTCGTAGTTTCACTTGTGTCTATTTTATCCGACATCATCTAGCCGCACAGCCACAAATTATAAACTTTCTTATGGTAAATCATGATGGACAAACTGATGCTTTGGAAAATTCCATCAAGCAAAATGAAAAAAATTAAAAATCAAAAAAGCAAAACCATGACACACTCGTATTAATAGTTGTTATTTTACTTGGATAACTATTTAATGCTAAGCTGATTGCAAATATTAGAATGGATGCTTTCTTTAAATGAATACTTCAATGGAAACATCCTGTATACATAATTTATCCAAAGTCGGTTGTATCTTCAATGTTTTGGGTAACTGTCGACTTGTACGAGTATGTTGATTCAAGACAATTTGTTCTAGTTGAAATCTTGACTTTTAGGAAGTATGCAAATCTCTTCGACGCAGTTTGCTGTATTTTATTAATGCAGATGTACTCCAAGCAATAAGCAACTGCATAATGATAAAAACTATATATGTAGTAGTATATTTAGGACGTAAATCTATGTTAATATAGTTTACGGTTGCAGTAATATGCGAAATTCGATCGATAAACAGTTGCTTAAAATATTAATATATGCATATTAATAAATCATAAAAACAAAAAAAAACATGGATTCATTGGCGCCCCACGTTGGGCACCAATTTGTTGTGGATGCGTGTCTCGGAGGTTATGATATTGGGGTTTTCAAAGTAATTGAAAGTACGCCGCTTTCATAACTTCCTATTTTGGCGGCCAATGTGGGGCGCCAATTTGTGTTTTGCAAGAAAAATGTACATGAAAGTGTGTTAAAATGTACAATGAGCAAATAGAATATTTCCAATTTTAATTGATTTGTCTTTTTGTTTCAGACCTTTTGTGTAGTGTCAAAACGTTTCCGGAAGAACTACATCCATCGATTCACGGCGACAAGTTCGTTCTTCTTGTTCAGTCCATGGAGTCGTTACAGGAAGGCGTGCATCTTCTTGTCGACAAATCAGTTCTTTGATTATCTCGTCATGGCTACAATATTGCTCAATTGCGTCTTCCTCGCCATGACTGAAACAGTTGAAGAAGCTGAGTGAGTATTATCTACTTGATTACTTCCTTAATTTCCAATTAAATATTAAATTTAATGAGACTTGTCGCCGGAAACTATTAGTTTTCTACTGAAACAAGAGACAATTGCCTCGATGATGCTTATACTCACAAAGCGTGTTCTAATAAAAGAACTACGACAAATCTTGCTGAGCAGCTTGGTCAACGGCGTCCCGCGTCAACCGCAGACATCGTGTTTCGCCCTACTTGGAGCTCATCAGTGCGGAGAAGACGCCGTCGACCAAGTTGCAAAGCAGGCCCCATATACTGTCACCAGGACAAATTAAATATGGAGAAATAACATGTGACTACATCTGTCGGCATACAACGAATCAAATGCCGGAACGTAGTCACGTGCTCAGTATGGCTAAGCCCAGCACGGCGTATTTTAAAACAATTTAAAATGCCTAGATGAAGTGAGATAATAATTTAAATATTATCTCACTTCATCTAGGCATTTTAAATTGTATTAGTTTTTGCTTAATTTTCCAAAGAACAAAATGATCCAAATGAATATTTCAAATTTGAAACAAATTATTTGATGAAAGCGTAGAATTTATTTTATTGATATTAGACAATTAACTTGTCTAATCTTAGCCAAAATCTTTTTCTTTTAAACAAACTTTCGAGTAGAGAGTTAAAAGTTCAAGCGATCCAAACCTTTTTGGCGGCTTTTTTCCGCCACTCTGCAACTTAATTAAAAATTTAATAACAAACTTTTTGATGGTAAAGCTAAAGTTCGCGAAGCTTTGAAATTCCTTTCAAAAAAAAAAATTACTAAACTAAGTAAGCTATTTATTATTTTTTAAATGGCCAACTTTATTTCAAACCGTTTGATTAATTGCGCAATTTATAATTTTCAACTCATCCCAGAATTTCTTTTCCAAACATTTCATATTTCTTTGGTTGTATCTTCACCCTTATATGATTAAAGACGATGCTACTGGTATAACTTAAAACATTCATCTTTACACTGGGAGTACTTGAAAGTATTTCAAACATTATGAAAAGCGAAATCGAAAAGAAAGAAAGTTTTCCCCTTTCCAGTTTCCAGCAAACATTTTCACAAATATATATTTGAAAGTTGAGATAATTGAGATGGCGCTTCCAGTATGTAGATTTCTGTAATTTTTACACTTCTGTGCTTTATGTTGCATATTTCTAGGGGCATATGGTATAGTTTGCTCATGGCCCCGACGGCATTTTCTTTTAAGTCATCGGAGACTGCAATATAATCATTTCTCGCGTTCTATGCTTGATATTTCATTCTCTGTTCTTTTCCTGTTTCTCTCCATCTGCGTTGATACTTTTTGGAAATTGTGCGGTTGTGCCGTTTTTGTAATATCGGTGACGGTGAGGCTTGATAGCCTTGGTAGTCTATGTTATTATTCGAGCCCGTTCAGCAGTGCGACATCACTTTTTAGACCATTTATTTTTACAGCTCGATTTATTGCCACTTACATTACAGTCACGAAGATAAAAACTAAAAACCGATAGAGCCAAAAAATAAATACATTTTTCTGCACCATTTATAGTTATATGGTCATTATTAACATTTTTGGGTGATTAATGGTACCTATAAATTACTACCGTGAGTTATGGCTTTCATAACTCACTACCGTGAGTTATGTATTTCCATAAATCACTGCAATTAAATAACATTGATCGCGTATATTCGTAGATCATGCAAAGTTCAACAAATTTGAAGTGATCGATCCAACTTATCTATATGATCTAAAATCTCGAAAGAACCCGAAGAATTCCGACCATGGCTCATGTGTATCGCCCGCCATATTGTTTCACTTGTCAGTTAGTGCTCGTTCGTTGTTTCATCGAGAAATCATAATTTGTATTTTGTGTTAAAAATAGTGCAAGGTGTAGAAAAAGTATAGTATTATATTCGCGATTATCGCCTTTGGCTCGTGGCCTCAAAAATCATCTTCGTGAACAATGGCTATCATAATCGCTCATATAATTATATACTATTATTATCTAATTTAATAATAATGACTTTCTTTGTGTACTACCTATACTTAAATGATAGATCCGATACCATAAATAAAATGAATAAAACAAGCAAATCACGTGGTCAAACCCAATTGTTTTTCTGAACAATTTTTGAGCTATAGTTACCTCAGGAGGGCGTTCAGATTTAGATTCCGTGGTTTGGATTAACATTATCTGGTTTTTTTTTGTTTTTCTGAACGATGAAACAGTTGCTTAAATCTGAACGCACCCATGATGTCGTGATATTTGATAAATCGTATATAACCGCATAAAAATAACAATTATTTTCACTTTACAAATGTAGTTTTTATCATTTTTTATTACATTTATAGTTTGTAGGCTATATAGAGACCGAAAGTTGGTTTGTAATCGTTTTTGACATATTCGAAATGATTGAAAATTGGAACAATGTTGAATCATCGATTTTAGAGACAGAACGCGGAAGTAGAAGCAAAACTAGTTATAGGAATATACCGAGCCGATGCAAATAGATGTTATCGAAATTTCAGTACGTTCAAACTGTCATTTCAGTTTACTACGCTTTTACTGGTGGTGGTTACATGTGTGTGGGTGATACTTTTATATACATCGAGAAATAGTAGATATTTACGTTGATGGCATACCTGGATTATCGTTAATTGCACGTGGGGGAACGCTTATCTATGCGCACAATGTCTATGCACGAATTTTCCATCCGAAAATAGCTTCAGCCATGTAAAGATCTGGTAAATCGGCCGTGTCGATAACAAATTTTATTCTTGCGCTCAGTGCCGCATTTATATCTAGGAATATCCGAATATCTGAGCCGATCAAATTTGAATGTTGTTATATTTTGACAGAAGTACAGAATTCTGTACGTGCTATAATTTTGTAGTTAAATAAATAATTCAAATTGATTTGATTTATCGGAACCCCTTGTATATCAATATGTCAGCCGCAAGCTTATACCGTTATACTATTATCAGAACAGAATTTAATATTCTAATTAACTCGCTTTCATCAAGGTATATTGGAAAATAATCCTTCATCAAATTTTGACAAAATAAATATTGAATGTATCTTTTTGTTGGCAAATATTAATTTTTTGAAAATTATTTTCTTTAATATTTGTAGAAACTGCGAATGCAGGCGCGGATTCAGAGGTCATGGGGGTATATAACACCCCGCAACCGGCCCAAATTATTATTGTACTGGATCCGGGCCTGTGCTAAATAATGCGTAATATTATGTTATGTTAACAATTTTCTTTTGAATTGTTGCAGGTATGTTTTTTTAGCCATATACACCTGCGAGATGAGCATCAAGAGCATTGCTAAAGGCTTTATACTGAACAAGTATACGTATTTGCGGAATCCCTGGAATTGGCTCGACTTTGTTGTTATATCCAGCGGGTACGCCACCATGGGAATGGAAGTTGGCAATTTGGCCGGGTTGAGAACTTTCAGAGTACTGCGAGCGCTCAAAACTATATCCATACTGCCAGGTAAATAAAAATTAACACTATACATATCAAAGAAAATCACATACACAGTAACAAAATTTGTCATCGGTTTTAACGAAATCTGTATTTATCAGGCCGTAGCCGGAGGGGGGGTCACACACCCTCCCCAAACTCCCGCATTACCCCATTATTGCTACATTTTAAAATCGCAATTATTTTATTTTATATATAAATTCATATTATATTTATATCCATGTATTATTTAAAACACCCAATCCCCCCTGAAAAATATCCTAGCTACGGCCCTGGTATTTGTAATTGTTTTTTTTATAGTTGCTGTTACGTATGCAGAATCCAATTCTTCATATAAAAGCAAATAGGCCTAGTTACAAAGTTTATTTTCGAATGGTATAGACCTATAGACTATATGGTCATAGGTACAAGGTCATAGGTCATAGGTCAAGGAACAATCCTTGCGATGAGCAACATTAAATTTAGTTTAGCTTTTCACGAATGAACCGAATTTGCTCTGAACTCTTCAGATGTATGCAGCCATGAATGCTGCTTTGAAAATAACGTGCGCTATCAGTTGTTTTGATTTAGTTCTTTCGCGTAATTGTTCATTTTGCGACCGCTGCTTTTCAATTTGGAATTTCCTGCAATTATAGGACTAAGTGCCGGATTAGCACTAAACATGCAGCGCAAAGTTTATACTGAAAAGCTATTTAAAATCAAGTTCAAGTAAATCCGGCACTGCTCATACTGTTTCAGTTTCTTAGTATAAACTAATAAGTTGTTTGTGTTTTTAGTGTTACAAATACGAATTTGATTTAGTTTATGTTGCGTAGTAGTTATAAAAATAAAATGCCGAAATAGCACCAAGAGGTCAATTTATCGTTTCCAGTACAGTTCACGCAAACTGTGGACATCATTAACAGTGTTAGTTTGTACAAAGTTATCAAGAAAGCAACATCGTCAAAGCTAACCCGTCAAGTTAAAGATGATAACCCGTCCGTTGTTATTTTATATACTCGTATTTATTATCCAGCTTTATACTACCAACGCATGTCACTGGATTAAAAATATAACAATAGAAATACGTTTGTACAATCATAACTATAGTCGTAACGCTGATATCTCAGGATGTATCGATCGAATAAACCTTGGTGATAAGCTAGTGGAAGAAGTAAATATAACCGGACAAAATATAGACATATTGGGAAAAGATACTTTCAGAAATCTTGCCAGATTAAAAACATTACGCGTCGAAAATTCTGGTGTAAAGTCCCTACATCCAGAAGCCTTCAGAAACACGCCAAGATTAAAAGAAGTTTTCATAACGGATAACCAATTTGATGAAGTACCTAAAGATGTCTTCAATCGTGATACATTGGTTGAGCTTTTAATTTTGAATAATAACGGCATCTCAACACTTGGTGGTTTCGAAAATATGCGTCGTTTGGGCAAATTGAAAATGCGTCACAACAAACTGAAAAAAATTGATGGTTCTTGGTTCATCAATAATACCGCATTAAGAATACTCGACTTAAGTTTCAATGAAATTACTGATATTTCCGATAAAAACTTTCACTCGATCACCAGATTAAAGCAATTACATCTGGATGACAATAGGATTAATACGATTGCACCGAAAACTTTCGATAAGTTGAGTTCACTTAAAATTCTAGGATTGCGTCATAATCGTATCAAAGAAATCGGTGCAAACGTATTTGGGAATAATATGAACATGGACTTGTTGGTACTCAGCGCGAATCAACTCAATTATATTGAAAAAAACCTTATGGCAAAATTGAAGGTTAATACGCTCATGGTGGACGGTAATCCGATTCAGTGCAACTGTCTTGATGAAATTACAAAATGGTTGAAGGCAAACGGAGGCTCGTTGAAAACGTCGAGCGGATGTGAAATTGCCGAGATGCCTGTGTGTGTCTTTCCAAAAGTGCTTTCTTTGCACTGCACCGAATCGGATGATGAATACAGCATGAACAAGTTCTATAGTACTGTCAATAAAATTATCGATGACAAACATACGTCTTGTGCACGGCTTGATCGGTAAAGCGTAATACCCACAATGCAATTCTTTTCATATAATTTGTCGTGCATCAAAAATTGTATTCTAGAAATCAGAGAACTGTAAAGTCCGAAATTCGTAAATCTTTGCTTTTACCGGTAAATCCAAGGTTTTACCAGTCAGATTTTAACACAGGTAATTTTTTAACAGCCTACACAAGCAGAAACAATCCATTTCTACTGAAAAGGTATTTAATACAGCTAATACAGATATTGTAAAACCTAGGATTGATCGGCTGACTGGTAAAACTCAGCATTTACCGGTAAAACCGGTAATGGTAAAACCTATGATTGACCAGTAAATTCTCGGCTTTACCAAAGCTGATTGGTAAACACCGGTAAAACCGGTAAAACATAGGACTTACCAATATTCGGGCTTTTACAGTAAAATACATAATATTCTGAAATGTATAGAAAATGGTGTTGTTAGCGTAATCAAAAATAAATAAATAATGAATATTGAATCTATTCAACCATCAAAATACAGAAACAAATATATTGAATCAAATTTTATTGTCTGGCTTTCCTTTTCTTATTGCAGCTGATTTTTTTTTCCTTTAACTTTATTATTTTTCACTACTGCCTGCGGTTGTTTGCGACGTTTTCCCTTATCATTATTTTTAGTATGATTGGTCTTCCTTTTCTTAACCGCTTTTTCTGATTTCTTGGCAGCGACTGAAGACTTTGGTACATCTGACTTTGGTGCAGCCACTCCTAGATCTTGCTTTTTGGGCGATACAGATTTTAATGATTTTTTCACTGACTTACACTCAATCCCTATGATTAAAGTATAAGTAATCGCGATACTCAGCAGTACTACAAAGATAAACTTCATTGTTACTGAAACAATTTACCGATATTGAATTGACTGAAATGACTCCAAGACACAGCTGAGCTATATTCTGAAATCTGATCAACTATTTATATAGATGAATCCGTTTGGTTACAAAGCGTTTCGTTAAATTTGTGACTGATTGAGTATTGTTCAACTCAAACTTTAATTAAACCATAAATACCGAGACATTTACCGCAAAATTACTGCATTGTTTCATAAATATAGACATGACAGACACGAATCAGTGGTTATTGAAATGTTGTTGACTTTTAATGAAGTGAATAAAACTTTTATCAACAAATTATTCATGCATTGCGATCAATTTGGTCTATTAATTGAACATTACTCATTCATTCTCTGCAATAAATGATTTTCGCGGTTATAGATTTGGTTATGATTTGAAACGTGTCAACTATAGTAATATGTATGCATATATGAAGCAAAAAACTGAATAAACTAGATTGTATTCAGTTTTAAGAATTCCTTTGTTTTGTCTATAATATCAAATTAATTAGCGGCACCATCCACGGCTTTCCGGGCCTTGCTCTATACCACTGAGCTACGAAACAAGCGGAGAGAATCAATCTAAGTTAGAGCAGCGGCGTTACTAGCGAATAACTGAAAAAAAAACTAGATTTTATTCAGTTTTAAGAATGCTTATCCCTTCGATTAATTAATTAATTATTTAACGTACAATTTGAATTGCTTTTGGAAGCCGTGAGTTATTTCAATTACGAAGTGTATTTAGGAACCCGTACCTTTGCATTTCCAGTGCGGTGTTTTACCAATTAGACCACGCGAGAGCTGTTACCAAACTGTAGAGACAACTGGTCTAATTGGTAGTAATCTGCACTAGAAATGCAGAGATACAGGTTCGATCCCCATGGAGAAAGATAACTTTTCTTGTAAAAAGTTAAATATTAATGGAAAACCGCACTCCGTGCTTGGTTATATGGTCGAAAGGAGAAAGTAATAAACTTATGACGAATGTTTTACATTTATAGGTCTGAAAACCATTATCAACGCGCTGTTGCATTCATTCAAGCAATTGGCGGAAGTAATGACATTGACCATCTTCTGTCTGATGGTATTTGCACTATTCGCACTGCAGGTCTACAAAGGAGAGCTCCGCAACAAGTGTGTACTGAAAATGGACGACCACAATGCGTCCTACGAAGCCTGGTACAAGTAAGTTTGCTTCCTGAATATCAATTGTCATCATTATTCGGTTTTTTGTTATGAATAAATTGTCATATATACATCAGGATAAAGGAATTCAAGTTAACAAAAATCCAGTTTCAACTTACGATTGGTTTTACATGACTAACAAAAATGTCTGGGACATTCAGTACTACATTCTGAAAGCCCGTTGGCAGGTCGCGATATGTTTCAAGTTTTCATCCCAGATTGCATTTATCTGCCTGTTAGATTTACTTCCTCGGTCACTGTTCTGGAAGACAATTTTCACACTCATCAACAAGTATTCTCGTGTACGTGCTGCGAGATATTGGAATAAATCCAAGTTTTCCGTGATAAATGCGAGTTGAATCGAAATCCGGTCATTTAAGTTGTTTTCTTGCAGTTGGACGACGAATCCCGAAATGTGGTTATTAAAAAATGAAACCGGCGAGCCGCTTCTCTGCGGAAATGTGACCGGATCCCGCCACTGTCCGATCACTCACACTTGCCTATGCGTCGGAGAAAATCCAAATCACGGATACACTAGTTTCGACAACTTCCTATGGTCCATGCTCACCACCTTCCAGCTCATCACCCTCGACTATTGGGAGAACGTTTACAATATGGTATTGTCGGCGTGTGGACCAATCAGCGTATCGTTTTTTACGATCGTCGTTTTTTTCGGTTCCTTTTATTTAATTAACCTAATGCTGGCTGTGGTAGCGCTAAGTTACGAAGAGGAAGCTGAAATAACAAACGAGGTAAGTGGTATGGTACATGGTGATGGTGCAGAGCATGTGTCCAAATATACGAATTCAATTATAATGCAGGAGCGGAAAAAAGAATTGGTCGATCATCGTGAAGATTCGACGTTCAGCTTCGATCCGACAAACTTAAACGTAAAGAAGCTCTCCAAACACAAAATCAAGAAAATCGACGCTCGGAAAGGCGTACTACTATCATCATATACAAGGAAGCGAACACGTCGAAGAAAACGAGGTCGAAGCAACGCTATTACTAGCCCTCCGCCGGGTCTACCCGCCAGCTTTGAGGAAGTCAAAGAGACGAAAACGAAAACGAAAACCAAAAGTAGTACGAAATCATCACCGAAACAGAAATCCAGATCGGTAACACCCAGTCCCAGTCCAAGTCCACGCAATAGCAATTCACCACGACCTCAAATTCTACCTCTACCTATACCAGCTCCCAAACACGTGCAATTATCGGACCCTAAATGTCCTGAAACATTGCAATCCTCCAATACTTTAGCACCCAACCGGCTGGGACCGCACAGTCGACAAACTAGCAGTAATAGTGAAGGCAATAATCGTGAATCGTCCTTGGATGATTCCGGTGTGGTCGATGATCACGACGATGGGGATCTTACATCGGAAGATGTGGGTTCACAAATCCAGCCTGTAATTAGGGTAATTATTAATTCAACTTGCTTAATTCATAAGCAGAAAGATACAGGGCTATTATAATCAAGTTTTACTCAAAGGAATCGTTCGTTAGTGACCAGTTTTCTGTGTCTTCTTTTCAGAGGGTTGAAGTGACGCCTGTGACGTTATCCGTAAGTCCGAAGGAGATAAAAGTAATCAAGTGCAACGGCGTGGGGGATTGCAAAAGTAAAAAGAAGCACAACATGTATACCCTGCCGCCAGACTACCTCTCACATATAGTCGTAATAGGTAAGAACTTATAAGTTTCTTTATTCATCAATCAAATAAGGAATCGAGTGTAAATTATGAAAAGTGATATTCCACATTCAAACATACTGAGTGTACCTATCAACTAAAGGGTACCATACACGGTCGTTGATGTCTCAACTCTTCATGCATCACCTTCCAAGGTGGTGCACGTGCGCCACTCTGCATTTGGAGTCAAAATTATTACTGGAGTTTCTAAGTCGAACATTAAAAAAATTTAAGACCGAATAGTCCATGAGTAATCAAATTTTATAATTTGACACTTGTTGTCAGAGAAAATCATCACGTGATAACAGATTTTAAAAATATTGAATTTTGCTGTCTGAACAGTCTGTATGTAAAATTCACTCTAATCACGCACAAACATTTTAAGCATTCGTATATAAATCAGCTCACTCGGCTGCTTGATGTTCGGTCAATGAGGAATGATCGTACGATCTCAGGGTGGATAATTTATGAACGCGCCCCAGCTATAATTCATACTCGATTCAATAAGTTTCCACGAAACATGAAATGTACTCAAACTCAAGCAATGCTGAAGGAAATTCGTTTGAAAATGTTGAACGAACATATTATCCAAAGAAGTAAAAAAGCAAGAATTTCAATTTGACTAATGCAGTGGATCATTAATCGATTTACAGACGATCTTCCTGATAGAAACTGCCCAGGCTGTGAACGTTGTTGCATGGACTATACCGGCTGGCTACAATTTCAACAAATGTTGTATGGAATTGTACGTGATCCCCTTTTCGAGTTAGCCATTACGGTGTGCATTGTCTTGAACACAATGTTCTTGGCAATGGAACACCATGGAATGAGCGAGAGTGTTCTACAAGCTTTAGACATTGGCAATAAGGTAAACAATCAACGAAACGAAAGAAAGCGATTAATTATATCTTCGTTTTGTTGATGGTGTCATTATTATTATTATTATTGCTTGAAGGTGTTCACTTCCATTTTCACGTTGGAATGTTGTTTGAAACTGATGGCATTGAGCAAGGAGTTTTTCCAGTGCGGTTGGAACATTTTCGACTTGATCATTGTGTCGGCAAGTCTTTTGGATTTGATATTTGAATTAGTGGATGGTCTTTCTGTATTGCGCGGTTTACGTCTGGTAATAATCATAATAATAATAATAATAATATTAGTCAATGTTTTCACATTATATTTAACGCAGTTAAGAGTATTGAAACTGGCACAAAGTTGGATCACAATGAAAGTTCTATTGAGCATCATTATAAGTACAATCGGAGCATTGGGAAATCTTACCTTCGTCTTGGTTATCGTCATCTACATATTTGCCGTTATTGGTATGCAGCTTTTTTCCAAAGACTACACCAAAGACAAATTCTATCCGGATCCAATACCAAGGTAAATACTAAGCACATTTTTCTCCAAATTAAACTGGCTTGATTCGCTGAGTCGGTGGGTTGCGTGTACGAGATGTGTCCTTACGTCCTATTGATTTTCTTCAAGTTTTCTTTTTCAGTCAGTTACATGTCGTCACAAATTTCAGGTGGAACTTCACTGACTTCTTCCATTCGTTCATGATGATTTTCCGCATTTTGTGCGGTGAATGGATTGAACCGCTGTGGGATTGCATGCGAGCCGAAAGCCATGAAGTGAGTGCTATTATATTTTTAGTCTTCTTGTATATGTTTTTTCAAACATTACCAATTATCCTGATATCCTTCTGACAGTAGTAATTCATGTTGTTTTATTGTTTTCCTACAAACTTCTGACGGCGGCGCAAAATGATTCAAAAACCATATTTGTAAACACCCAGTCTTTAACTATTTTGTGAATTCAATCGACCGACCAAAATATACATAAAAAAAATAAGTTTTAATTTCTTGAGCAACATATCTGCACGATAGGGACGCAAATTGATCTTTTAAATTTCACTTACACTGCATGCACTTGCTATGCAACTCTCAAGATTGAAATAATTAAAAATGTATGAATCATAAATAAATATGTGAATGAACATAAGAAAATGTTATTTATATTTTATAGGGTCCTGGCATTTGTCTAGCGATTTTCCTACCGACTTTAGTGATGGGTAACTTTATGGTGCTCAACTTGTTCTTGGCCTTGTTGCTCAACAGTTTCAACAGCGAGGAATTGAAGACCAGGAAGGAGGTATTCATCAAGGGGAGTGTTTTTTACAACTTACCATAAGGCACGCGGTAGTATCTTGCGTAAAAAACCATTTCATTTCATTTCATTTCGTAATTCATTTTTAATAAAAGTAGATAAAAAATAGGTAGAGTATTTAAATAATAACACCAACCACCAATTTTATCATTAATTTTACAGCTCACTAATTGGAAATCTTTTACATATTCCGTTTTTATTATACCTAATAGTTTTAATAGAATGATTAAAACTCGTAGTTATAGATAGAAAAACTAAGATCTGAACCTGTGACTTCAAAATTTATCAATTCATATTTGATTTAATTGCACATTTTTGAGTGAGGATGAACATTTAATAGTTATTTTCGCAACAAGTTGCATTGATAAGGGTCTTATGAGCGAGTGTTTTACGAGCACGAGCGAATCGAGTGCAGTAATAAAACGAGCAAATAAAACCCTTCTCAACACAAAGACTTACGAACACTATTTTTTGCACACCCATAATCATATTTTAAATATAATCACTAATATTGCTTGAACGCCGAGTCAAACGTCAAACGTACGTCGAACAATCTCCAAACGTATGCAACCCACACAACAATGTTCAATTATAGAATTATACATATAACAAGAAAGAAAGAGAGCGATAGAGAAAGAAGCAGATGGACCTATCACACTGTTATATAATGAACAAAAGTACTTACCTAACATACTGGGTGTGCAAAAAACAAAATTACGCATTTCGTAAATTCAGTTATTATTAATCAATCTGATATTGCTCCGTTATATACTTATTTAATATGATTTATTATTTTTATTATATAGCTAGAGTATCTAGATAGAATCTGATCTAGACATAGACAAGAACGATTTTAGCCAAATTTATATTGCAATTTGTATGAGAAAGCAAGGTACTATTTAGTGTCTGCTGGTAAGTTTCAAGTAAGCTCTCCTTTTGTGTTGTACAATGGCGTGACGTTAACGTAATGTATATTTTGCATGCGCTCAGTTTTTCTTGCATCGTTTTCATTTCATTTCTTATAATATCGTACATATTGGTGTCACACAATTTACTATTTTTTAAGCATGCGAGTGTTGTTTTGTGTCCTAATATTTTTACTTTTATGTGCACATTTTAATGTCTGGCGAATGTTAATTTTAAGTATATTTTGTATAGTACACTAAACACGAACGTGTTTATACAAAAAAGAAAATGATGACCGTTAAACGTTAAGTTTCAGCAACAAAATGAGCAATGTTAATGTTATCAATGTGTTCCGTTTAATATTCGTCTCTTGTGCTTTCCTGATGGACGTTTGTGATGAGAAAAACTGTGTTTGCATATTAATTCTTGCATTGTACGAACGATTAAATAATTTCAACGTTTTCTTGTGTTTTTCTTTCGACACAATAGGAAGTTGGCGACGAATCGAAACTGGCGCAAAGTTTCGAACGCATAAGAGAACTGGTGAGGAAGAAACGACAACAACGAATTCAAGAACAAAATCAGAACGAAGATAACTCCAGGTTGGAACAAATAGTACGAGAAGTTATGCAGAGGCATGCTGAAGAGGAAGCTTTCGCCCGAGGTTAGAAAATACATATATTCAACGAATTTACATCTAAAGTGACTAATAAAATACACCCCTGTTCATTTTAGTTGGATTAACAACGAAAGCACTGCAACAATCTACAGTAGTGGCATTTCCACGAGATAAGCGGAGTTATCAGGAGGCGATGAACCGGCCGATATCAATAATTAGCTACGAACCTCCCGAATATCAAGAGACGTTGCACGAACAACTTAACGAACAAATCGATTCCGCTAGTAACGGAAACGGCGGACGCAACAACAGGTATTCCACTCTAATCAATGGCACGTCCGAGGAAACCGAGCATAGTGTGGATCCTTCGGGCAAGGATGTGCAGAGATTCCGTGTGGCATCCGAAAATAAATTACTTCAGAACATGTCATCAGGTTTAGGTACTACCAATGATAGTAAAGGTGAGAATTGCACGATTGAAAACATTCATATACTCGTATATATAGTCAATTACCTTTATCCTTACATTGTTTTTCTGCATATGTTTGTGTGTTTCAAGATGAGAGTGTAGAAAGTGTGGAAATGAAAAACTTCAATCGTGGAATATCAGCCGACACGGAACACGACGAAGAGTCAGCACTGTGTCCACAACGGAGTAAAGACGAGTCCGTACAATCTGCTCAAGGTGAAGCAAAGCCATGGCAAGCAATTGCTTCTTATGTTGACGAACTGACTGTAGGTGGTAGGAGGAACTCGAAAGGGCAGTACATCGATGGAATGGGTAACTTTCCATACTTCGGCAGGAACAAAGCACCAAGAACGCCACCCAATTGTTTTCCTCATCATTGTTATG
Source organism: Liometoxenus newtonarum (assembly GCA_030264535.1). Taxonomy (NCBI): domain Eukaryota; kingdom Metazoa; phylum Arthropoda; class Insecta; order Coleoptera; family Staphylinidae; genus Liometoxenus; species Liometoxenus newtonarum. The sequence continues at coordinate 15,705 of JARJEB010025071.1, forward strand.
AAAAGTACTTTTTCCATTGACCGAAAATAACGGGTTTGTGACAATAATTGGTATTTATTGTTTGCTGTCAGGTGCATTTGCTGGGATAAACTGTTAAAGACACGAATTGGAACAAAATGGTCCGATGGTCGGACTGCAGTTATGTCTGTCGTCGACACCCCTGCCTTCGAATGGTTCATTTTAGTATTAATTTTTGCATCTAGTGTCACATTATGTTTTGAAGACATTCATTTAGATGAAAATCCTCAACTTAAAACCGTTCTCTATTGGACCAATTTAGTATTTTCATTAATTTTCGTCATCGAAATGGTACTCAAATGGATCGCATTGGGTTTTCATAAGTACTTTACAAGTTTCTGGACATTACTGGATTTTCTCATCGTGTTCGTCAGCTTGTTCAGTTTACTTATCGAAGAGAACGAAAATCTTAAAGTTTTACGTTCGCTCCGTACTTTGAGAGCATTAAGGCCGCTAAGGGCGATTAGCAGATGGCAGGGAATGCGGATTGTAGTTAATGCACTTATGTATGCAATCCCGAGCATCTTCAACGTGCTTCTCGTATGTTTAGTCTTTTGGCTTATATTTTCCATTATGGGTGTACAATTCTTCAGTGGTAAGTTCTTCAAATGCGTGGATGATGATGGTGAACTTCTTCCAACTACTGTAAGTAGCGCACGTTCGTTGCTCTCGTCCTCAGCATTTAAAATAATATCATTCCATTCGTGTGCAGATTGTAAATACAAAATGGGAGTGTGCCGAGCAGAATTTCACTTGGATCAACTCCAAGATATCATTCGATCACGTCGGCATCGCATATTTGGCATTGTTTCAAGTAGCCACTTTCGAGGGATGGATGGAAGTGATGGCCGATGCAGTCGATGCTAGAGGCGTCAATCTACAACCACAACGCGAAGCAAATCTTTATGCTTACATTTATTTCGTGATCTTTATCGTGTGCGGCTCCTTCTTTACACTCAATCTATTTATAGGAGTCATCATCGATAACTTTAACATGTTAAAGAAAAAAGTAATCCACTTTGATGTCCATTCTTTCTAATATTGCAGAATTAACGCCTTACTCTTTTGTTTCCAGTATGAAGGTGGTGTGTTGGAAATGTTCCTTACAGAAAGTCAAAAGCATTATTATACGGCGATGAAGAAACTTGGTAGAAAGAAGCCACAGAAAGTAATCAAAAGACCATTGAACCCGTTCCTCGCAATGTTCTACGATTTGTCGAACTCGCGACGATTTGAAATCGCCATATTTGTGCTGATCTTCCTTAATATGCTCAGCATGGGTATCGAACACTACGATCAACCCCACGCCGTTTTTTTCTTATTAGAAGTGAGCAACGCTTTCTTTACGACTGTCTTTGGATTGGAAGCAATCGTTAAAATAGTTGGACTTCGTTACCATTACTTCACGGTGCCGTGGAACGTGTTCGATTTTTTATTAGTATTAGCTTCCATTTTCGGTATTCTTATGGAGGATATCATGATAGACTTCCCTGTATCGCCGACTTTACTCAGAGTTGTTCGTGTATTTCGTATTGGAAGAATTTTACGATTAATTAAGGTATTTCACCGCACCAAAACCTGCACAACGAACAAAGTTCTAACCTCAAATTTTAATCACACAGGCTGCAAAAGGCATCAGAAAACTTCTGTTTGCATTAATCGTATCGTTACCAGCCTTGTTCAATATCGGAGCACTATTGGCACTAATTACATTCATCTATGCCATCATAGGAATGTTTTTGTTCGGACATGTACGTCAGCAAGGTGCACTCGATGATATGGTAAACTTCCAGACGTTTGGCCGTTCGATGCATCTTCTCTTCAGGCTAATCACATCAGCCGGATGGAATGACGTGCTGGAATCTCTAATGGTACAACCACCTGACTGCGATCCGAGTTATAGAGGCCAGTCGAATGGAGATTGTGGTTATCCATTACTCTCCATCATTTATTTCACTAGTTTCATCATCATTAATTACATGATCGTCATTAACATGTACATTGCTATCATTCTGGAGAACTTCAACCAGGCACACCAGGAAGAAGAAATTGGTATTGTCGAAGATGATCTTGAAATGTTCTATATCAGATGGTCAAAGTGAGTATACATTTATACGTGAATGTTGTGTTGCATTACCATTTTACATTTACTTCTACAACTCGTACGTACAAACTTACATTTCGTGAAAAGGCGCATGATTAAATAATTTTTCTATTTTCGACCAGTATGTTCAGGCTGTGCATAAATTCACGAAATAGCTTCTGATAGGTAGTCTTCTTCTTTTGACAATTCTGAACGATTGGACTTGATAAGCCTTCAGGAGCTAATAGAAGAAGAAGAAGAAGAAAAGGTACATATTGCAACGTTGTAATGGAGGGGTATCACTTCCCCTACATAATAAACTTCCTCTATAATCTGTTTCACCAACCACAGAGTTAAGCCACGCCCTGAAAAAGCGCGCAATATTTGAATTAAATATTTCTATTGGTCAGCTCGTTATACACAACAGTTAGGAAACCTCAATGTATTTTGACATAAGTAGATATGTCATAAGTTCAATTATGGATCTGAATCCTGCTATTTCTCCACCGAAAAAACGGAAAACAGCGTGTTTTGATTATTTTCAAAGCTTATTTTGTATTAGCTATTACAACTTAGGTAACTTATAAATTTTTTCAAACATGTAGAAAATTATCTGCAACCTGTATAACAGGTGCGTATAATCTGTTTCACCAAC
>JARJEB010025072.1:0-26372 GCA_030264535.1 Liometoxenus newtonarum
GCAACACGCAGGTTTTCAACTTTTTCTCACCTTTCTTCCACTAAGGTTGTGGATCCGATTTGCGTGTGACTGTGTTCAGCGAACAAGCTTCTTACACAAGATCATTTAGGACTAAATGGATACACTTTTCTTGTGCCGAAGATCCAAATTAATGATCGATTTTTGTATTGGGTTCGTGTTCGGAAACCCTTTTGCGTTCTATGTAGTCGTAGTATCCATCCCCTTTACCTCTAGCGTTTTTGAATTTATTCTTGTTTTTTTCTTCATTATATTGATTATACCATGTTCAAAAATGTTGAGTCTGAATCAAATTAAAAACGAGCAAATATACTTGCTTTAGATTATACCTACATATGAATATAATAACTTACCTTTAAACCTCGCTTTAAATACAGAAGAAAAACATTTGAAGTGAGGCGTGCGTGAAGTGAGAACCATAATACATATCTACATTTTATTTCACAAGCAACATCTGCAATATTATTACTGTTTTCGTCCTTTCTGGTTTTCAAAATATACAATGGTTTTTGAAGAAGAATGGGTAACTCCGTGGTTAGATCCACCTTATAAAGTAATTTTTGCAAATTTTTGCATTTTTGTTTTCCAGAGCTAGTCACAACAGCTGATTGCATGCCAAGCAGCACCAGCAACCAACTATTTTTGAAAGGCGCCCTGCCCTGTATTCGTACTTACCAACCATCAACGCATCAACTTGCTCTCAGCGAGTGGCGGACGGACAGGCGGACGCGTCGACGCGTGTCGAATCCAAACGTCGTAGTTCCGATCAAAGATCATACCTATACTGATATGATCTTTGGTTCCGATATCGAGGCGAAAAAATTTCAGCCTCGACTGGGTGAAAAGTCGCTCGTCTTGCGGAATAATACCTTGATTACATGTAACGAGTACAGACAGTAATGTCGGCCGAGTGCCGGTTGGTATAAACATATTAAGCATAATCGGGCGTGTTTTTGTAGAATTTAAATCAAATGTTTTCCCGCCAAATTTGCTCAACTTTTTGCGACGGATCGCAACAAGCTGCGACGCGTCGCTAATATCTGACTGCATTCGTTTTCGTTCTCAAGATTAAAGTAAAGTAACGCTTCTGATTGCTTCCGAACAAGCAAGAACATATAAAGAAATAACGAATAACGATAATTATTTATACTACACACAGGAAATATTAGTACGTATATAAGTAGCTAAGGTATTATACTTATTGTTATTCTGTATCTTTGAGCCTCAAGTTCGTTTATAACTATAATTCTAAAGATTGTTTATATCGCCACCAATTATAACGATTACGATTAAAATTTCGTGCCAAGTTTCAGCACACGATAAAGTCACTGCAGTGTAATCAATGTTTGGGGGAAAACTAAAAATCACCAGATTTCATCGCTGCGATTAATCGAATATGGGAACTAGTCATTCTTGCGACCCAACATTCTTACGATAGATCGCAAAGAAAATTTCGATATATCGCACATGCGGACTAAGCTTTACCGAGCGCTCGCGAGACAGTCCAGTCACCCTCCAACGGCCGAGTGACATTTTGCTGTCTTGCCACTGTACTTGTATATGAGTCGTTGAAAACTAGTAATGACATGGTATATATAATTTAAACTTTATTAGATTTCCAGTTTGCGAATTACGAGAGTATTTCACTTATTTAATCAATGTGTGAGTTTTCCGCGTGAATATTCAAAAGAATATTTTCTACCTTTTTAACAATTTTGAATCGGTGAGACGTTAGACAAATTTAAAGTTCTCACCGTTCATGAATGGAAATTGAATTGACTTATCCTCACTTCCCCCTCGCTACAGCCGCGTCCGCTAAATCGGAACGGGCCCTAGTTGTTGAATTGCGAGTTGATTGTACGCAACCAAGCATACATTAAATTAAGTGAGTTGTTGGTTGGCAACCAACTATATATCATATCGGACAACTTTTATAACTATTTGACAGATTATCTTTATTAAACACGCAATTAATTTTCCTTGATTTTCTTTTCTCAAGCCATGTATATTTGACGAATTGACAATGATTGAAATCTCCCTTTTTACTCTATCTTCGCCAACTTGTTTAGGCCCTACTTAACGTTAGAATGCTATAAATAATAAATAACAAACGTGAATATTTATCGTTTGTATGTTAATTCAATAACAATTAGTCGTCCTAGGAAGTCGAAATACTATCTACGTTATGCCCATCATAATCAATTACAATAATTGTCGCCTACAATACGGAGTAATTAATAAATTATTCAGAAAAGGATTGCTGCTGCTGCTGCTGCTGCTGCTGGAGGGTGGGTACAAAATACGAAAACAAACTACACTGACAATACTTATAATACTATCATGACTTGAGTAAATTCGACTCGTCTAGTCTAGGTCTGTTCATTGTTCACCTTCCCCTCTCAATATGTCGGTTAATTTTACGTAGATATGACGATACGTAAAGGATACTTCATTTTAGTTTCGAAAATTGACAAATTAACATATACAAAAGTTCTTATTGCTTAACTAGGTGTTACGACGAACGCGAATTATTGTACTTAATATAATAATAACAAATTAATATTACAATTAGGTATAGAAATAAATTACAAGCAGAAAATGCAATTCGCGTCAGTACATTTCTGGGAGGGGGCGGGCCGGCGGGCGGTTGGTGTACAATTTCGATTTTATAAAATGATTGATGGCGATGATTATACGTGTAGTAGTGGAATTGAATGACGATTGTACAAAAATGACTTGCGACAGGATACATTTCTAATAGCTTGCTAGATATAGGGGTAATATGTATTAGGTAATTAAGTCAGTTCAGTGCTTCTTCTTTCTTCTTGAAATTTCATTTGTTTCTACGTTGTTTGCGGCGGGGAGCGAGGCTGGTGGTGAAGAGAGAATGTTATTTTCATACGCATCGTCCGAGCTTGCAAATTTATAAATAGGTTACGCCCCAATTTCCCCAACACAAACACCTCTCTCTTAATTAAAAATCATCACAAGGTTTCAATTATCATAATAATCATAATAATAATAATAATAATAATAGCTTTGGTAATAGTAGTAGTAATAAATAGAAACATTTGGATATTTCCGCACTCTTTTTCTTAATGGAGAAAACAAAAACAAGTTTGTTAAATTAAAAGAGAGCGAGAGCGACTCGAAGAGTAAGCAACATGTTCGTGATTGAATTTGACAATTTCTAGTTCACGACTCAACCGAGTGTTGTAAAAAAAAGAACAAATACAAACGAAACTCAACGGACGGCGCTAATTACAAAAACAAATCAATGTGATGCCCACTAGCGAAATGATAAAGAAACCTAACTTAGGTAGTAAACTAATACGAATTTTTAAAAATATTGAGAAAACGAAACAGTCGATTGCTTTTGATCACACTAGCTTGATCGCGCCGCACGCAAGTGTTGTTTGTGTTTTTCGTTCGTTTTGGCAGTGGCAGTACGCGGGGGCCGCGGGTGTGGGCGGGGGGTGGGGGCTTCTCGTCGGCGATGGCGATTCATTCATCCGTCAATTCAAAAATCACCGGCTCCGGCTCTAACACCGCCGCACTCTTGCGCAACTTGAGCGCCTGAATCTCCTCCGGCGTTCGCTCCTTTCGGTATTCGAAGACCAGCGGGAATATATGTTCGATGGCTGCTTGCACGTCTGCCACGCTTGGCGCTACAAATGAACGAATAGATACATAGATAGATACATAGATAGATATTGGTTCAAATCTCTAAACAAAGAGTGTTTGTTGTTGCTTGCTAACTCACCAGTGACGGTGACACTTCCCGTGGAGAATATTTTGAGTGTCGCCTTCGGGATCTTTAGTTTGTACGTGACGCCAGGATGCAATTCGGGTTCATACCTATATGCACAACACACAACGTAGAAAATGAGACACAACAAGCTAAGCTCTGCAAATTAGTCAGTCGACGATTCCGTCGAATGGCTGGATGTACTTACTCGGCTTCTTTGTGCCGCTCCGAGAACGAATTGATTTTAATCCCAAACGGCATGCAACACGTGCCCAACACGTTCACCACACGATAGTTATTAAAACGTACATGAAAGCCCAGCTTCTGCAAGGCGCGTGCGAATCGCCTAGCCGCAATCTTCGCCTGCGGCTCGCTGGTTGCACCCGTACACGTCACTTTGCCGGACGACCAAATGCTCGCCGTCGTATACGGTCGCCGAATCTTCATCGTAATCATCCCGTTCTCCTTGCGATACTCGACGTTTGTCCCATTCAACGCAATCTCGCGCAAGTTCAAATGACAACTAACACTAAAACTACACACTACATTATTTATAACAATGTCTATCTCCGGCTCCTCCGGCTGCAACGCGTCTGCACTCGTCGGCGGGTCTTCGCAGACAACCTCCTCCTCCATGATGTCCATTTCTTGTTTGATTGACATGGGGATGATGGCGGCGGCGGCGGCGGCGGCGGCGGCGTCGTCGTCGTCGTCCACCTGCAGCTCGCTGCTGCATGTTGTGGTGAAGCCGTGTGTGAGATTGGCCAGCTCGGGCACCTGGTGCACCAATCCGTTGCCGTTCGGTCGCGCCGTTTTGAGCCCATTCTTCTGGAGCGCCGTTATCGTAGCCATCATAATCCACACCAGCAGGAATGAAAACAACTGGAAATGCAAACCAAGAAAAACATCAATCAAACGCCTTAGCTCGCTCCGCAATTGGCCATGGACAAAACAAACAAACACACGCATTCAATCCTACTGCGTTTCGTTTCACAGAGTCACGCACACACACACAATTCATCAACATCGTGTCTTGTGTTAGTGCCTTGTTTATTTCGAAGATCAACACTGTTCGTACATGTGTGTGGCCAAGCATTTAATTGATAGCAAAATACACCCATACACACGCATGCATGCATGCATGCACTGAATTCGAGGATCAGCTCGGTTCACCACCAGAGGAAGGAAGTACGACGACAGAAACGACGTGCGAACGCGTAGCCAGCCGTTTGAGTCTTCACCAAGGTATTCATTCACTCACCTGTCGTCGTCGTCGTCGTTGAGTACGGCACGTTCAATTTGTTCTCGAATGGTTGTTGATGATGGGATTCCTCAAATTTGGCGTGTATTTTTGTTCAAGTGGATGTAATTCCATTGTTTGCAGCCATGACACATGCACGAGAACACCAAACCGCTGCAAACGACTGAGAGTGAGATTAAGAATTGTGATATGGATACGACGAATGACGATATCCTCCGCCTCCCTCCAGCTAAATACACTCAGTCGAATACCGACGTTGTTCCGACCGACCGACCGACCGATGGATGGATGGATGGTTGGATGATGGATGCGTTGCGATACGCTGTCGGACACGGTGCGAGTTGATGGCGCTGTTCGGTAATCGGCAGTGTTGCCAAATGGATTTCACGGTATTAACTTGGGCAAGAGGGCAACCCAAATGGCTGGCAAGTGTTATTTTTGGTATAATTGGCCTTTTTAGCTATCCCGTAGCCCTCTGGAAGTTTGTTCCTCGGTTCGCGTTTATTGTTTATACTTTATATTCACGCATATAATTAATATGAATACCTAACCGCAGTTGTAGTGTTTTTGGATGCTAGTCAATTAGGTAATCTAATATGACGTCACAAACGTCAAATCGTGGAGTATGACATTGGGCTGGCGCTGCTGAAATATGCTGTACGGCAATATGACATTCTGGATTATGCGTCCAATAACCCATAACGTTTTTATCCAGCCTTAGACTTCATGTTTTCATCGAGGAGTAAGCGAAATTTGAAGGTTATTAGAATACTCAATTGCATCACGAAACCCCAAGTTATCGTTCTATTCCTTTCCACCGCACTGAAAGCCGTCGAACGTGGGCAATTGAAAACGAGCCAATCTGGAATCGTTGAAAAGGAAGGCTTTTTTCTGTGGGTTAATAAATGAAAGCAAGCCAAAAATGTTACGAAAAATATGAAAGTGTGCTCTAATCACTTTTTAAAAGACGATTTTTTATTACCTTATAGGTTAAATTGGAGGTTAAATTTAATACTAAGCCAAGCGTTGTGTTTCTAAAGAGTAATTATTTTGGATATTCGGCATAAAAGGCCTCGTCTTCATCCTTCTGCAGACCCTACACAGCATTTGCCAACATCTTCAATCGCAACATGCAACATTAATAAGATGATTGCAGGAGCGCGTTCTGATTTAGCGCCGGAGCGCGCCCGGGCGTCGTCCAAGTCGTTCCGATATCGAGGACGAACACGCTGTGCTGACCGTTCACGAATTTACTTATCCTCCCACCAACCACGTCCGCTAAACCAGAACGCGCTCCAACTTCTTTTCACTGCGCCACAAGTTATTCTCAGGAGCGCGTTCCGATTTAGCGGACGTGGTTGGAGCGATGGTGAAGTGAGAGGATAAGTAGCAAATAAATTCACTCTCCATTCATGAAGGGTTAGACTTTAACTTTGTCTCACCGATTCAAAATTGTTAAAAAGGTAGAAAAATCTTTTGAATATGCACGCGGAAAACTCACACATTGATTATATAAGTGAAATAAACTCGGAATTCGCAAACTGAAAATCTAATAAAATTTAAATTATACCATGTTCTTACCAGTTTTCCAACGGCTTATAGCTACTGCGCAAGACGAGCGACTTTCAACCCAGTCTCGACTGGGATGAAATTTTATCGCCCGGACGGCTCGGGCGGGGCGTTTCACTCAGCGTGTTCGTCCTCGATATCGGAACGACCTGGACGACGCCCGGGCGCGCTCCGGCGCTAAATCGGAACGAGCCCCAGCATTTGCTAAAAAGACAGCGCCATCTAGATTTAATTTTAAATCCCAATAGGCGAGTGCAAGTTGGCGTCACTTGACGTTTTTCAGTGTGGCGGCTTGGCTGTGTTCGATGCTCGCTGCTCGTGCGCTCCCATCGACATCGATATCTGTCCCATTCCCATATCCTTCCATTAGCGTCGTTCGTTCGTTTTGCAAATGTAAATCGTTATTCGCTACGCTAATAACAAACGACGATAACGAGTCGACAAGTCCGCTTTGCTGTTAAACAGAGCAAGATGGTTACTTTAACGTCAATTACGTCGTGTTATTCGATATCGTGAATGTAAATTGTCGATCAGGCTATCGAAATCGATGCGCTGTTTAGCCAAATTGTTTATATTTCGTTCGGTTCGTTCGCTCGTTGGTTGCGTCGGTGTTTAACATTGGAAAACTCTCATCTACAAGCAAACGGCGTCTCATTTCAGTGCAAGTCCACCGAGGAATAAAAGAAGAGTGTGTGAATGCTTGAATAATCAATTTGAAGTGGTAACTGATTGTGCTACTATTGGCATATTGGCAACTTGATAGGCGCAGCAGGCAGTGTAGGCCCGCAACAAGCAAAAGAGTTGTGCGTGTGCCAGCGACGACAGTGTGAAGTGGATTAAGGCGGGCAAAATGCATCTCTACAAATCAACACGCGTGTTTTTGTTGTGTACTCAGTGATTTTTGCGCAAACCAAACTTTATTAGGTATATTCAATACTCTGTTGTCTTCCTTCTATTGATTACAAATAAACATTAGAGTGCCTGGTGACTTAACTTAAATCGAGACCTAACTGAAGAAGTTGAAATGTAATTACATTAATTTTGTTTTCTTTACTTTTTCTCATTGTTTGATGCTCCAGCACAACCTTCCTTGGAACAATTATGAATAAAACACAATGTCGCTTGCATTCCTGTTTTTTTGTTTGTTTGTCCGTTTGTGTGTGTTTGCAACCTGGTGTGCCCAATGCTAACGCGTTTGTTTTCTTTACTTACAGGACAGCGAGCGCTGCACCATGACGAGTAGCACGTTCCACGTTACGGACGTAATCGATCAAAATGACGATGATCCGCTAACACTCTTCATCGGCCCCGATGGAACAGTCACACCTGACAAGGAGACAGTCAAACGAATACTCAGTAAGCGCACCACACCAGTACCACCGATCACATCCAATCGGCGGCAGTCTGCAATTTTCAGTCTGCAATTATTATTATTGTGACGATAGGCATTGGCATGCATCATAATCGAGTTCCGAGTTTTTTTTTTTTTTTTGATAATCGATGCTTTCTTTAATTAATCGATATTTTAGCCGAATTTATACTATACATTCTACACACCTGCTGTACAAGTTGCAGATAATTTGCATTTTTTTTATTTCATTTTCTAGGATTACAATAATCGAAATTGAAAACTAATTTATTGATTGTTTGTAGGTAATCGTTCTTCCATCGACATCAACTTGATGACGATGAAAAAGGTTGATGCTGGCGAAGTGAACGTTCTCCTCGACAATTTAAAGTACGTCAATCGCGAAGCGGAAATGCAAGGTGCGTACATTAATTACTAATCGCTAATAAATAATAGCAAATAAGCGCTCGCATTCAATTGGTAGATCCCCAACAAGAAATGACGGAACTTGCGCGCAATCTGCACAATTTCCGAATGGACCACGACTACACACCGTTCACGTCGCCATCGCACGTCCCCGCCACCATGGACATGGTGGACGAGCTGGCTGCGACGCTGAGCATGCTAGAAGACGGCAGTCTAGATCCACAGCTCACCAACGAACCGCTCACGAAGATCACGAAGATTGTCAAGGGCCGCAAGCAGACGATATTTGTCAACAGCAAGGAGAAGCAGCGGATGATCAACGCCGGCCTGCTAAAGGAGAAGGCGACGACAGAGAAGGTGTTCAAGAAGCCCAAGGCGATGCAGACGCGCACGATGACGCGAAGCCAGGCGAATGCTATGGAGGAGGAGGAGGAGGAGGAGGAGGAGCACGATGAGGACTACACCATGGAGGAGGAGGAGGAGGATGCGCATGAAGACGTCGAGGAAGAAAGCAAGCCGGAACCGGAAACTACAGCGAGGACGATGACACCACCGCCGCCATCAGCTGCGAAACCTGTTGTCATAGTGCCGCCGAAGGAAGAGCCACCACCGTCCGTTGCAGATAGGAAGGTGCCGGTGAGAAAGGAGAAAAAGATGACGAAACCACCGGCACCCATTCCCGACGATACGGCGTTGTTTTCAGCGCCGGATATCATTCGTCGCGTCGGCCGCGAACCGGCATCGCCGGCGAAGATAACACCGGAGAATCGATCCAAATCGAGTGCGGAGAAACCAAAGCGGCTGAGCGCGGATGCGCCAGATAGGATACGACGGATGAGTCTCGATCCCAGCACGATCCCTACAAACGAACAGGTGGTACCCGCTGTTAACAAATCAGAAGAACAAGTCTCCGTGCAAGAGTTCTCCGAGACTCTGAGCAATTCCAACGAGTCCATCTCCGACGAGCAACTGGAGCCGCTTCCAAGCGCCGAAGATATCCGCGCAATGATTCACAACGAGCACACGAAATCGTTTACCATCAATTCGGTGCTGCCCGAGGTGGAGGAGACGACGTCCGATCTGCCCCTCGCTGAAGGTACTGGCATCGCCGGCCTGGATGCGGCATCGCTGGACTTGGATCAGAGCATTTTAGATAATATAAACACTGATCTTATCTCCGAAGATATGTTGTACCAGGTCGCCCAGTCGCTTGTCGATAACAACACCGAATTACAAAATGTCATTGATAAGTCGCTCACTGATGGTAATCTTCACTTAGATGCGGATTCCAGCAGTACAGGAACGGCTGCAAATGCGTCTGCAACTTTATCGCAATCGAATCTAATAACGCCAGTTGAACAAAATAATCAAATTGTGCCCCCCACACAGGTAATTATACAAAGTCAAATATACATTTTATTGCCTTCAATTAATTAACATATACGTGTTGCTGCTCAGTAATCTGTGTTTCCGTAATTATTTCTCTTTTTTTTGTTTCTTAAAAACTCGGTTTAATCTCTAGCCTATAGTCAAAACAAGGTGCGACGTTGCCAGGCGGCTAATGCCAATTAGGCATTCTAATATTACGTCACAAACGTAAAAATATCGATCGTGGAGGAAAAACATTGGGCTGGCGTTGCTGAAATCTGGTGTACGCCAATGCGTCGCATGACCAGCCTTAAGCATGGTTCATGATTGACATAACATAGACAAAGAACATAACCTGCAAAGTAGTAGTAAAGCATTTTGCCTCGCATTTTGCATGTTTCTACTTTGCTACTATGTCGTATGTTATGTCGAGGGTCACGTGTTTTGAGAATGCCTTATTATTATTCGCGCATATGCGCTATTACTCACAATCAGTTTGTAATTTTTAACATTCCAACATGTTGGGAAGTACGTGTTTGCCAACTGTCACTTCCCAACCGGTTGGCAAGTGGCTACTTCCTGCCTGCGAGAATCACACAGCTGACTGACTAGTGCATTATGTTGTTTTCAATGAATTCATTCGTTACCACGTCAATGTCATCACACATTAATTTTTGCGTTTCTAAGAATGAAATTACACATATTTTATATCAAAAAGTATAATAATTCTGATTGTACATACGTACACAAAGAATTGCAAATAGTATTTATTCAATACAACACATACATATCCCATTTTCGAGAATACCAACCTATACTTATTTGTCACGTTACAAAATCACTACTGCTTATGACAATCCGAACATAGGTCAACTCAAACATCAAACCAAATCACTAGCGAGCAATGTCACATTTAAATATGGTCACATCATATCACACATCATCTCGCACTTCATATGCAAACTACAAAAAACTGCAAATATTGTACTAAATTCTTTTTTATCATTGGTTAATTATAACGACAATGTCGCTTTTTTGACGTTTCAAAAATAACACAATTATTAATTCGTTATCATGTCAACAGCATCAGTCATTAGATTCATGTTTGCATGTGTATAAGAACGAAATTATCTTTTTCGACAACAAGGTGCAACAATTTTCTGATTGTGAATAAAATAGTGTACATACATCGGTGGATATGTCATTCCAGCCTCGGGCTCCTCGCCTCCGTTGATCAATCCCAGCCCTCGGATGAAATGAAATACTTTCCACCTCGGCATGTAATCTACTAACTCTCACCTCACCGACTTTCTCGGCATGTTACAAAATTTCTGCCCGAAACAGCTGTTTAGATCCGACCAATCAATATATCTTTATCGCACTCTACGTACTGCACTCTACGTACTGCACCCTACGTACTACACTATTACGTATTCATTTTTGTCCTCCAGCTATTGTATCCTTATTCTCTTATCCTTTTTCTCTCTCTTTCGCAAATGACAATGACGGCGTTCGGGGGGATCATTGTTCGGAATTGCCTAATAATTTGGCAAGTCGAGTGTGGTGGGGATTTTAAAATGTGACCAGAATCAATTAATTTTGCAGTCTCGCCACGAAGCTTCACCTGGTGCAACGCAGATCGTCCGACCGGATGGTCGCATCGTCCTGATACCACCAATCGAACGGCCGGCAACACGCAGTCGAAATAAAAAGCACACCGCAATCGCAACAAGCACAATCAAACCAAAGTGAGTATTTATGGTGCAATGTCGTCGCATGCCGACAGGTGACATATGGCCCTCACTGTTATGCCATTCGCCTTGAATTAACCTTGCGAACGTTTCTAGACCTTTGGAGGATGCGCACGTTGCTGGAGCCGGCTCGGAAAATGAACGGGACGATGATGCGGACGAGCAGGAAGAGTCTGACGACGATCCGAACAAGTTGTGGTGCGTGTGTAACCAGCCACACAACAATCGCTTCATGATCTGTTGCGATACATGCGAGGAATGGTATCATGGCAAGTGCGTCAACGTCACGAAAGCGATGGGGCACACGATGGAGCAGCAAGGCAAGGAATGGATGTGTGTTTATTGCAAGGTAAGTTGTCTACGCATCCGATTCATGTTTGGCGCGTTAATGTTACTTCTGCTTTTAAAGGATCCCAAGTTGAAACGACCAAAGGCAGCATTGCGACGAATGCGGAAAGCATCGAAAACCTCAACGGAAAGTGGCAAACCAGCAGCCAAATCGAAGTCAACAAAAGTACCTTCTAGCAAACAGACAGCGTCGCCACAGCAGCAACAACAACAACCACCACCACCACCACCACAACAACAACAACAACAACGGGATAGGGATAAAAAGCCGGGTTGCGTTGTCTGCGGCAAACCTTCGCGGTCGAGTTCGATCTATTGCAGCGACACATGCATTTTGAAGCATGCCCAGGGCGTGGAGAAGGTTGTCGTGTTCAATCGCAAGACTGGGCATTTACTTTCGGGCAGCAATGCACCGAGTGCTGCGAGCTTGGACAAGTGGCTGCTCGACAATCCCTCGTACGAAGTGGTGCGGTCAAGCAGCAAGATGGGAGGCAGTGCCAAAACATCGAAGCCGACGCAACTCACACAGTCCAAGCTGAAAATAGTGAAGAACGCGTCGACTCCGGGCGTGTCGCTCGCTGTGCAAAAGAAGGGGGGCATCAGCATTGGCGTTCTCCAACATTCGCCGAAACCGCCACCACCGGCAGCAGCGGCTGCGAAAAGCTCCCCGCCGATTGTCCTCAACTCCAGCGTGAAGAGCAAATCGCTGGTTGGTAGCGTAAGCGGGTTGAAGGTAGTTAGCAAGCCTACAACGAATCAACCGTCCTCCCCCGCAAGCCAGGAGACGACGAGTAGCCGATCGAAAGGCAAGTTGGTGTCGGGGATGCCGATTACCAAAGGGAGCGTCGCTTCACCAGTGCATCATCAGAAATCTAAAGTGTCGACGCAGCCGACTCCGAAGAAGGAGAAAGATGGCGGCGGGCTACCGATGCCGCAGAAGACGCCCAAGGCGAGGCAGGCGGAGTTTACGCGCCAACCGAAGCAGGAGAACCTACGCGAGACCGTCAAGAAGACGTTTTTCGAGCAGTTGTCCAATCGGCTGAAAATGGTGGACGACTTGAAATTGTCCGATGACGAACTGCGCCAGGTTTCCGACGAGATCGAATCGCAATTGTACAAGTGCTTTGCCGACACGGGCCAGAAATATCGCAACAAGTATCGCAGCTTGATATTCAACATTAAGGATCCCAAGAATCAAACGTTGTGGCGGCGCATTTGCGAGAAGAGCGTCAATCCGTATCAGCTGGTACGCCTTTCGCATGACGATCTCGCCAGTCAGGAGTTGGCGTTATGGCGCGAACGCGAAACCAAGCATCAGTTGGACATGATCAAAAAGTCCGAATTGGAGTTGCTCAATTGCAGCCGGCAGTACGTCTTCAAGACGCACAAAGGCGAGACGGTGTTCGAGGACGATCGCGGCAAGGATCAGGTGACGGACGTGATTGCCAGCGCAGTCAACGATAGCATCGGACAGGAGGGCGGCGATGTCGAGCCAGCTGCGGACGACGCAGCCAGCAAGGGAGGAATAAGCTCGAATAAGCAGCACAGCAGCCGGCGGGATCGCGACCGCAAGCGGCGTAGTAGGAGCAAGGAGCGCAAGAGGCGGTCGAGGAGTCGTGATCGCAGCTCACGGCATTCGGAACGAAGGCGGTCAAGGAGTCGCGATCGACATCGCGGTGATCGACACAAGTCGCACAAGAGCTCCAGGCACAAGAAGGACGATGATGGTAGCAGCGCCAGGAAGGAGAGGACGCTCGGCACGGATAAATTGGATAAGAAGTCGAAGGAGATTTTGGAGCAACTGGTCGATAAGCAGATTGTGCCGCCACTGGAAGATACCGTGTGGAAGCAGGAGGAAGTTGTTATGCCAGTGCCGCCGCCACCACCGCCGCCCCAGGTTACGGAAAGCGATAGCGACCATGAGCCCAGTTCGACGGTTACGATCCCAACGCCTCCACGCGTTAACGAAGCCGACGAATTACCGCAAGCCGTAAAGAAATCATCATCATCATCATCACCCGAGCAGGCAACGGAAATTGTTTCCCCGCAAGTCGACACGGTCGACGACGTAAGTAAGCTCGATGTGGACGAACGTGTCGTGCCGGAAGATCCCAAGCATCAAGCGCCTCTGTGGACGGGCGCCATAAATATGATCGACGTTGCTAACATTGCGATCAGCGCGTATGAAGTGACGGGTGATTGTGCTGGCCTCGGCGAAGAGCTGCCCAAATCGCTCGACATCGTTGGCCGCATATCGCCCTCCACCGTGTGGGACTACATCGGCAAGATGCGGACGTCTAACAGCAAGACGATATCTGTGCTGCGGCTCACAGCCTCATCCATGGAGGAACGCGCCGCTTATCTGTCGCTGTACAGCTACCTGTCGAGCCGGCAGCGCTTGGGCGTCGTCAAATGCGGCAACAAGCGCGTGAAGGACTTTTACATTTTGCCGCTCGCCGCCCACAGCCCCATTCCGGAGGCGATTCTGCCGTTGACGGGACCGGGATTCGAGGATGCGCGCCCTTCGCTCCTCGCGGGCGTCATCGTGCGCGATAAACGGAAGCGGACGCATGATATTGCTGCAGCTGTTGGTGCTTCCGCCTCCGCCGCCGCCGCCGCATCCGGTCACCAGCAGTCGAAGCGGATACGTGTGGAAGTGGTGAGTGCGCCTGTGAACAAGGCGCCTAGCACACCACCGAGGTCGTACACGCCGCCGCCGACGAGGGATCCACGGATTAAATTGCCAGTGCCAACCGTGGACCAGCCGGAGGACAATGACGATGAAGGTACCTCGCTCGATAACATTTCATTCAATCTGTAGCTTGTTTGTTGAATTCAGTTTGTTGCTCCATTCCAGACGAACCGTACAGTCCGGCCGATTCGGATCCGGACAACACGATGCCCGACCCGAAATCCCAGTTGAATGCGTCGGATCTCAGCAGTCTGTTGTCCGCCGGCGTCAAGGCGAGCTCGTTCCTCGAAACGGGCATCACTCAACCGGCGACATTCGAGCCTTTTAGTAGCAAATTTGAAGGAATTCCAGGTGCCTACAGCAAGCAGCACTATACATATTTATGCATGGCGAATTATTTACTATTATTTGCTTAGCAGGTTTGGACGTCACACCGACGACGTTGCCATCGAGCAGTTTGGAGTTGGAGCAGAAAATGGCGGAGCTTGATCAGAAGATTGCGGCGCAAAAAGCTGAGATCGATAAGGTCTCCAAGGATTTGGTCTCGTCGGGCAGCTCCGACCTGGAGGCGGCCAGCCTCGCCAACATTGCACTGCCTAGCAACCTGCAACAGATCTTGGAGAGCATCAAGAGCATAGGGAACAAATCGGATACGTGCGAATATCAGGTACCTACCAACACCTCTAGCTACGTGAAAACAAATCGCACGTTACCTCGTTTGATCCAATTTAATCAGAATTCATTTTTACGACTTACCATTTAATTAAATTCTTTAACTTGTCCAGTTTGCCAAATATTCAATTAGTACAAGCGCAGCCGTTCGTGTTCGTGTTACGTCGGTCGACAAGCATTTTATTTGTAATTTAAATTTTATTTCATTGTTAAGTCGTCATTCGGTTTTCAGCCCGAAAGTGGCAGCATGACCGGAAGTGCCACCACCGATCTGACGATACCATTGATGCTGCCAAAGCTGAGCTCACGCCCGATTGCAAGCGGTTCCCCCAGTTCGGTTGATTCTGCTTCCATTCCCTTGAATCTACCGAAGAAGCAGAAAGCGGAGACGACTGGAAGCGCGAGCGGCGGCAGCGTATTGAGCTCGCTGTCCGAAGAGGATTTGATTAAGAAGGCGGCCGAAATGCTGGGGGAGAGTGAACCGTCGCCCCCACCACCGAAAGCGAAAAAGGGACGACTCGAATTGAATCAACCGCCGATTCCCGGCTTGGAGGACTAAGCGCGGTGTGTATTTTAAAATGATGGTGCTAAATTTGTGCAGACATATTTTGTTAAGAAATTTTTGCGACACCAAGAGATACTTTTGCGTTGAGTGTAGTAGGACATGTAGCAGGTGACATGTTTCTGAAGGAATTATTTTGTTTGAACAATAACGATACCTTTATTAATTTTTAAGAGAGAAAGAGAAACTAAACATTTGTAATTGTAAATAGGTAAATACTATTAGAGCTATTCTAATGATAGAAATTTGTTTCTTACAAAAAAAAAATCATCGTAACAGTACAATTATTTTATTATTGTAAGTCTAATTGTGTTCATTAATGAAAAACTAAACGAAAAGCGTAAATTTGTTCTTCGAGGGCCCGGAACTAGCTTGGCAACGCACGAACAAGATGTCGATTGGCTGCGGGAAGTACCTACTTACCTTCCTTATACGTATGTGTGTACCTCTCTGCTTCGTTCCGTTTTCACATCGAGTATGAAGCTAAAGTGAGGCCTCGTTCAGTTTCTAGGTCAAGTAACAAGGCCAGCAATTTCTCCTTGTGCTGTGCGCGACCAAAACTCAGCCGACTAACGAAGTAAGCATATTCGACGAAGAAAGAAAGAAAGCAAGCAAGCAAACAAACAAGCACAACGTTGTTGCTGGATTGTTTTATTATTCTTTCGAATTTAAATGTCGTACGACTAAGATGTTTGGCGAGCCTTGTTTTGTCTTCTCTTCTCCATCTCGTTGTTGTTGTTGCAGATGACGACGCATGACATTGTCTGCCTGCCTTTGATTGGTTGCGAACTTGAAATGTTGTTGGATGAGACAAAGAAATTTCGCGCCTGGTTCTACATATGTAGGTCAGCAAAACAACATCGAAAGAAAGTTTATAAATATTGCATGCATGCATATAGGCATAGGTAGGTACAATGCGAGCAAAGAGGAACAACAGGAATGCGCCGCGCCGCGCCGCGCCGCATTTCTCCTGCAGCCCGATTGCTGATGATGCGCGATTCACTTTTTCGAACTTGGTGAAACGATGAAATTTTGGGCTTTCGCCTCTCCGACGCGAATTGATAGCGCACGTTTATAGCTAGGTGGCCTGGCCTTCTTCACACATTGCGGATCGAACAGAAACACACAAAGTCTAGTTCCCTAGAGAAACGAGAGAACATCATTTCGACACAAATAGTCGCGAGAAAGAATCATTTATTGATGCCATTGTTTTACTTTGAGTACCTACCTACCTATATGCGAAGCTATGAACGAATCAAGTTTCATTTTCAAAAGCGCGGCGGCGGCGCGGCGGAATAGAAGTAGAACGCGACATACATTTGGTTGAATCAGTCAGTCAGTCAACACACACGCACGCACTCAGGTAATACCGATGCGCGAAGAGATCTCTTGCTTAAAAGAGGGTCGACGGCTATGCATGTACCTACCTAGCATAAGGAACTTGTCAGGTATTTGCTCAAACGCACACACGCAGGCACAGTTCGAACATCGACCGAACAAGGCGATTTCGCGCAAAACGAACGTATCTCGGTTGGTTTTAATTTCTAATCAAGTTAAAGGTCGCAGAAAAACGGTCCAACTGCCTAATTAATTGATGCGATTAGTTAATTATTAACTAATATTGATATTTATAAGTAAATCTAATTAGGTACTTACCCGTAAAGGAACTTTCTTACCCTCATTACCTAGCTGCAACATATTAAAAAATATTGGACATGATTTTAAAATACTTAGGTATAGGTAGGTACTTATGTGTAGGTAGATACATAGGTGTATATAGGTAGATGTAGATGTTGATTTCCGAATGTTTGATATTAAAAATAATGGTGTTTATAATACAACATGACATTAATTAATAATCAACAATAAAAGTTATAACAATTAATTAAATTAACTAAAATAATCGCTAATTAACTAAACAATAACTACAATAATATATTGTCTGCCTTTTATTTGTTAAACTGTCGCATTATATATTATTTTCAACTGTTTCATTTATTTATACGCGATATACGAAATAAATACCAACTTAGCTTATAATACTAACAGATATTTACAATAAAATAATGAATAAGTATTTAAGTTAACTAAAATAGATATCCGTGATGTACCTACGTGTAGCCAAAACAAGAATGAAAATGGATCCTTACAATTACAATGGTATCACACGCTTACTTTTTTAAGAAAATACCTAAATATGTACAAAACAGAAAAAGAATAGGTGTAGGTATCTAATGAAAATTGGCAAACAAAACAAATATATACCGCCCGGCGAGTGGCAAAATAAATAATTCGTCGCGATTTTATAATCATGAGATCAAATTTTCATATACGCATTTATCAACATGACTTGAGGAGGAAAGTAACTAAACTGAAGCTGAGTGAAGTGTGTGAAGTGTAGGTAAGTACTAGGTAGTAGGTAGATACTACAAACTACTTACTTACTTACTTACTTAATACAATTTCAAACATAAAACAATTTTACGAAAATATATCTATCTATCTACATATATGTATACCTATGTACATTTCATCTTATATTTTTTGTTTTGTACAAACTCACTAACGTGTTTCAACATTTTTTGCTGCGTCGTCTTTTACTTAAATATTAAGTATATGTATTTATTATTTCAAAAAAAAAATTATTAAGATTTATCACAAACGAAATTGTTTCCCTAATTATATTTATTTAAATATATTTATGATAACGTTCTCTACATATTTAGGTGTCACCTGAGGCATTTTATATATGTAGGTATAGTTTTTGTTTTCATTGAAATTCTTTTGTCAAATCAAAGGGATATGCATGCGTATCTATAGGGTATCTATCTATAAATAGATAGGTATTAGGTAGGTATATGAAATTCGTTGTAAATGTGGGGGCCGCGTTAAATTTAAACGATTGCACATTGTCCACCATCAGCAAAAAATAATACAATAATAGGAATTAACGCCTTAATAATTCTATTATTAATTATTACACATCAATTGAGGTACCTTTCTCTATAGCACGGAGATATAAAAGGGGTGGTTGCGTTGCGCTGCTGGTAATGCTGCTGTTTCAATCCCGTCCGATGCGCTTGTGTATCTGCTGGTGTTTCAGCAAGTGCGCCTTCTGCCTGAACGCCTTCGCGCACGTATCACAACGAAACGGCTTCTCGCCGGTGTGCGTCCGCAGATGGACCTTAATGTTGCTCTTATTGAGAAAACCCCGATTGCAAATGTTGCATCGATGCACAGGCTTCTCCTTCCCTAGCAGCCCCAGGCTCTGCTCGCTTTGAAACACCGTCGAAGTGGCTGCTTGCTGCTGCTGTTGCTGCTGCTGCTGCTGTAGCTGTAGCTGTTGCTGTTGTTGTTGCTTCTTCTGCGCGGCGCGACTGCGACTCTTTTTCGGCGCCGACGGTGTTGTCGTCGTCGTCGTGTGCGGGTAGTTCTGGCCGAGCATGTCGGGGCTGCTGCGCATTCGCTCATCGATACTGCCAGCGCCGCCCCCACCGGCATGCACGCCGTACTGCGGCAGAAATCGGCCGTTTACGGTGAGCATTAGATTGTCCGTGGTGGAGACGACATTCGAGGGCGGACTAGACGTAGATATCAGATCGTTGTTGTAGTTTGTCGAGCTGGGCACCTCCTGCTTAATGATGGGCGGCCCGTTCTGCAATCGATTCTGCAGCAGCGGCATGTAGCCGTGCGTGAGGAGGCTCTGCAGCGTAGAGCCCGCCGCACTAGTTGGGGGCGGATGGGGTGCGGCCTGCTGGGGCTGCGGCGCCGCCGCCCCCCCTTTGCTGCCACTGAACTCATTGTTGCTACTCGCCGGAATGACGAACTCGGAGAGGCCGTCCTGCGTGATGATGAGACTCTTGTGCTGATCGACGCACGCGCCATCGATCCACGCGTCCAAATCCATCCAGGAGTCGCGCGATCCGCTGGCGTCCTCCTCGCCGCCCGGCTGCGCATTAGGCACCGTCGTGTCCGCAATCGCCGACCCGATTATCGCTGCGATATCCTCGATGGACGAGATATCGTACTCGCCCATTTCGCTCTTGATTGCCGCACCACCGGAATCGGCATGATGCTGCGCACCGCACTCGTCGTACATTTTCGCACTTGACACCACCGACGCGTCGTCCGCATATCCGCCGCCGAGCTTCACCACCTCGTCCACCGAATACATGCTGGTCTTGGTGTCACCGCCGCCACTACCTGCACCCGACGACGCCGAATCCGCACTCACGACATTTATACACGTCGAACTCGACACAATGTTCTGCTCGCAGTGCTCGCCGCCACCGCCGGCGTTGCTGTAATTGTTGTTGTTGTACGGCGTGTTGTTGTTCTCTTCGGGGATGCGCTGCGCGATCGCATGGTAGTGATGGCCCTGAATGCCGTTGATGCTGAGGTTCGCCGTGTAGCCGGTAAACGGCGGCAGCGGCTTCAGCTCCGCCAGGCTGGTCGTGTTGATCGGCTGCTGCGACAGCAACAGATTATCGAGGGCGTCCATTGTCATCGCCTGCTTACTCTCCGTATCGTCGGCGTCGAGGATGATCTTGTGATGATGATGATGCAGATGATGGTGGTGATGATGATGGTCCATGTAGTCGCCGCCGCCGCCGCCGCCGCCGCCGCCAGCATTCTGCCAGCACGAGGACGCAAACATCAACGTGTCCACTTCGTCGACACCGCCGCCGGCGTTGCCTCCGGCGCTCACCGCCATGTTGCTGCCGCCGGATACGTTCGGATATTTCATTGTTTCCATCAAACCCCTAAAGCGAACCTCTCTCGACCGACTGCGTTTAAAAGTTCATCTCTCCTTCCGGTGCGAGGGAGGGGGTAATCTAATTCGTGTATAGAACAAATGGACATATTATTTCATGTTCAAATCGCAATTTTCCACAAGGACATACCTATATTCATGGTGCGCGCCTCATTTAAATGGGTACGGGGTACCTACCTACCTACTTACTTATTTATCTACCGTTAATGTGCGGGCGGGTGCGGCTGCTGTGCCGCTGCGCTAACACACTTCCGACAAGACAATAAAACAAACAAACACCGAATATCCCACCGTCCCCACCAAACCAAATTATCGGGGAATAGCAGTATACGGTGCGTCACACGACGCATCAGGCTAAAATACCTATATACCAAGCAAGAGTCGTAGCCATCCGTTAAAGTCATCTAGCTACCGCGCGCGGTTATAGCGCGGAACGGAAAGTGAATTTCATTTTTTTAATAGTCTGCCTGTTCTGCACCGAACGTATAGGTACGTACCTATGTAGAGTTGTCTTGTTATGACCTACAAACATAATTAACGCTTTTTTATTCTTTTCGTTCGCGTTGTTTGCGCTGTTGAATCGGCTCAGTTCGTTTTGTTCTCTTGGTTGTTATCTCGCAATCAAATAATTCATCTCCGCTTGCATATTTGAACTATTTAGGTACTTAATTAAGTATATCGCATGCGATGTCCGAAGGCGAGCGAATTGGCGGCAATACCGAAAATGAAGACTGCGAAGATGGAGTTGAGTTGAGTTGAGTTGAGGAGAAGGTACCTACCTACACTTGTCGTAATTAGTCTGAATGCCCAAACTGATATTCGTATCATTAGGTACTTGGTAGGTACTTGTGGAAACATGCACAAACCGCACAGTGTAAATTGAGATTTTGTCAATGTGATCAAGACTATAGGTAGGTATTGCATGTTTCTACAATCACTTATTACTACCAACATGGCCGCCATTAATTCACCGCAGGTAGGTCTGCAGTCAGAGGGTATGGCCCTCTGACTGGAGACAACTATTTTAGTCTTCCATATCGAATCAAAGTAGAACGAATCACCAGCTACCTACCTATTCGGTATTCGCGATTTGTAGTAGATGCGGGTGCTCGCAAGCATTCAATTTAACTCGACCCTTATATTGCCGCCTTAATTCGATTATCTACCTATATAGGTAGTTATCTACAGTTAGTCGTGCCACATTGATTAAACAAACACACGTTGATTCATTCGATCCGTGGAGGCGTCAAAAACATATTTACCAACATCTCGACAAACGCGCATCAAACGAAACGAAACATTAAAGATTAATACATACTTACTTAGGTATACCACCTACCTATAGGTATAGGTATTAACGGTTGTTGATTTGTCGGTGCGCGGTGCTGTGTGTTTGTGTCATTTTCGTCCGTGTAGGTGCCGTGCGATACCTATATGTGTATACCGTGCGTTTATTTCACCGGCTGTGATATGTTCCTATGATGTTCGACGTTAAAATAAACGAGTCAAACTCATGGCAGTTTATTGCTAACGGGGAGAGAGTGGGGATGTGGGATGGACGACGACTCACCACAATGACAAAGATCAGTGCGTCTGTACATCAGTGTGAGAGCAATTTTGATGATAATTGGATATTAACGATAGAAAAACAATTGATGAACAATGAATTCAAATTTGACAAGGAACAAAACTGAAAACTGACACTAAATAACGACAATTAACTATTTTGATCGCCACTGCCATGAGTTTAACTCGTTTATTTTAATTGCGAACATTGCGTACGCCACATGCTATGTTCGATGGTAAAATAAACGCACGGTACGTAGGTATAGGCATGATTTACCACTTTATTTCTACATTGTTTGTTAATTTCGGTTTCGATTCCTATCCCAGAGTGGCCGCATTATGTTATTAGTCTTTGAAACAACGCAATTATTGTATGTAAGTACACGAAATTGAAGACAAAAGTCTTGTTCCTTGCTGTTGGTTGATGGTGCTACTTTTGATATGGTTTTTGTTGCTTGTTGCATTTCTTTGAGTAGTATAAGTATACAATAATAAAACTTGGTGTTGCATATGTATAAAAGTAATCTTTATGTAAGTAGGTATATGGTATACATACGAAGAAGTGAGAAGAGACGCGGAGGTAGCATCGCCATCAAGTCAAGTCGTCAAGTCCGTCACCGCGGCACACCGCGCGCACCGCAAAAAGTAGGTCAGTGTACTACATAGCCCCCGTGGACGCGGGTCTCCGGGTTCCCCTCCTCGCAACTCATGACTACACGGATTATTATTTTTTAAGTGTGCTGCCAACTATAATTCTTTTTCCTCATTGATGATAGATTAATACTGCTGTATTAATTTGTGTGTGTTTGTGTGTGTGTGATTTGATTAGTTAAATTTGCCAAATAATAAATGAATCATTTCTTCACATTTTCCAGGAGCGTGCCCGCCCAATTTCAATTGTGTCGTTGCATTGGTGTCATGAATATGCGTTCAAAAGTATGAATTTCGAATTTGTGTCGCCGGATTTACCTCTAACCTGATGCACACAAACAACACGGTGAATCGTAAATCGGCGGCCGACCTATTTTATCGAATGACTGAGAATTTTCATTTTCATTTCCTAGACGCAGCAATGAGTTTTCTTTTAACTTAAGTATTTATCTACACTGAGTAGCTGTGCGTATGGTAAGTAAAAGGTTGTTGTCCTGTCCTTGTGGAAATCTTAACGAGAGAGTTCATTCCCCATTCCCGCGACACACTGCACGCAGGGACACGGTCAAGGTAGTTTATAGTTAGTTGTTCACCACGTTACTTTACCTACTTACGTTCGTTATTCGTGCAGCTTGTAATTTTCGGATTTGATTAAGAATAGCCAAATGTGGATGATGTTTTCGCATGTATAGTTTAAATATCCAAAAACTTCAATTATGCGTATTGTAATCACCTATAGAGTCAAGTCAGCCTTCCGATAAATCCTGGCTCGTTTCCTCGTCCCGAGACGCATCACTTCAAACAATTCCACAAGGGGTGGCGCCGTGTTCACACACAATCCACAAAAATATAAAAACTAACAACTTTTCGCCACTTTTAATTTATGTTATTGTTTTTTTTGTATCTATTATCTATTCAGCACTTTTTTTCGTTAGAGGTATAAGCACACACGGAAAGCAAAAAAAAAGAAACTGTTTTCGATTGCCAAAAGTAAAATACGAATACGCGTAAATGATGATATTACGGACCGACGACGACGACGAAGACGACGAGGACCGAGGGACGTCGTAATACTGGGGCCTGGCCGACGTGAGGTGGATGAATATGCCCTACCATCACATCGCACAAAATATTCGGATGCCGTGCCGGGCCGGTGTGTCCGTCCGTCTCTGCCCGCCCCACCAACTTATTAGATATAACTGTACCTGTCGTAGGATTCTCTACCTCATGGAGGTGCTCTTCGGCGAACGCTACCGTCGCTACCAACCATCGAGAACGCAGCGCGGCAAAGCACGGTGCGACGCAGAGCCGTGGCGGCTTGGTGTTAACCTAGTTAACTCCTGCATGCGCTTTATGGAAGGGGCAAGAACAATGTTCATTCGTGTTTCGCTGATGATGATGATGATGATGACGTTGATGATGATGAAAATTTGGTAATTTAAATAGCATTGCCATGGCCAGAGACACTTACGACGTCTAATAGCGTCTAATAGTGGTTTTCAATTGACATCGTTATTTAAGTTTTTCATGATGCGAATGTAAGTAAGTAAGTAAGTGCTTATCTACACTCTTCGCCTTTACCTTTGTAATTATCCATCCCTTATACCTTCCAATAAGTCTACTAAGTAATAGATAAGTAATTTGATGTTATCTTGCTCCCTCGCACTAATGACCATTTCATTCCTCCTTTGACGCTTTGCTAGCATATGTAGACATGCATATTCTATTCTTGCTTTGAAATTATACGCGTTTAACTGCATTATTTCGTATTTGTAGGTAAGTATCTTTTATATGATTATGAAGGTTGTGTTTGGTGTTGCAATATCTAGGAAGTCCCGCGGCCTTGCAAGGACGTCGTCGCCCCGTCGTTCGTATATACTTACAATAAGCAGCTATATTTTTGTTGTTGTTGTGTACGCCGCGCCGCGCGTTTTAGTCCAACTTTTCTTGCACCAAGTCTTTAGCTTGATGCTTTCGCATTTCTATATGCATATGTATCTATCTATATACGCGCATTTATGTATTTTGTCGTTTTATTGAATTAAAAGTTGTTGGAATAAAATTAGTGATCGCTGCTGAAATCAATTTAGAAAATGAAAGAAAAATCATGCGTGATTACGAATTTATTATTGAGAAACCGAAAACAATATGATGTGTTTATTTGCGAAATGTTTTGATTTTGGGTGTTGTTTGCTTCTTCGTTATTTTTTTATTTTTATTGAAATTTATACAATATCGTGCGTGAATTTAATCTAATTATAAAATCGGAATGATGAATTAGTTGGAGTGACGCGAGTGAAATCAGAGGCGCGCGCGCGCGCGCTCGCGAGCACTAATTATTTAATTGTTGTAACAACAACGCCAGCAATTCGGAGCATGAGTAAAAGTAAAGTCATCAAAGCGTAGAGCACACCGCACACCGTTTTATAGGTAGATATGGGCGTTATTCGTTTGTTAGTTTATCCATTCATTTGGAAATCAAAATATTGTAAATAGGCAAAGCAGCAACAACAACAAAAAAACCAACAGTTTCATAATTGCTCGAAATAAATGAAAATTGTGATAAGCCCAAGCAAGTATATTGAAAATCTCTTAAGCTATACCTGCCTGCCGTCATGCCGTAACGAATATGTCCGTTCTATCCCTTATTTTGACATTCTGCTCTCAACCCTGCATTGTGTATCTAGAAGCGTGTCGTAAATGTCGGCAAAATATTTGTCCAGTTCGTGTCTAATGTCGTTGTTGTCAGTTTTGAATTGCATTTGCCTTTTGGTTTATTGCTCGCTTTATGGTTGAATTTTTTTGGACAATAAAACATGTCTCGAATAACTTTATACAAAACAAACTGAAAGCGTTAAAAGTCAGTTTAGAATTATCAGAAGAAGGAACAAAACGAAGCAATCAAATTATTTCCCTTTTAATTATTTAATTTAGTTAGTAAAATATAATATAGGTTCGTTCCACCATCGTATACATACCTGATTCGCACTGTTGAAATAAGCTGAATGTAATCAGTCATTGGCATGCATCTGAAGAGAATTTTACACTTTATTGAACAAAATCACACACAATTGCATAGAATTGGAAAGTGCTGCAAATAAAAGGGAAGCAAAAGGTAAATAGAAAAATACAAAACGATATTGTCAATTTGCGGCCAATTTAAGGTAGACCGGAGCTAATTTCTAGATATAGCTAGGTACAAAGCATCTATCTACACAGAGCAACAGGTGTAATAAATCTTTTAACTTTTCAAAATTGCCAAAATACACTGCCCTTTTTGGTGAATAAGGAAGCTGTAAACCACACCGTAAAAGGTAGCAAGAAAAACCAAAAGGCACCAAAAGGTTTCTTTCAACTATGACTACTACATCAGTTATAGGTAAACCCTGTCTGTGCCCGCATGCAAATTGCGTTTCGATGTTTCAACTAGCGGTTGCTTAATTTTGTTGTAGGTACCTATATGCGTTGTATAGGTAGGTACTAGTGATGGGCGAATAGTAACTATCCGTTACTTTGTATTCGTTACTCGAAAGGACTCGGTGTACCCGGGTATTCATTTCAAAATGTATTCGTTACTTTTGTATTCGTTACTGGTGAAAGTAACGAATGTATCCGGTA